>JBBPFQ010803945.1:0-24013 GCA_037974815.1 Kaempferia elegans
GGTTGGTCACATCAAAAACTAGCTTGGGGCACCAACAGGATCACTTCCGGCCAGTAATAGTTGTCCTTAGCTGACAATGGGTTTTTCAGCCTTGTTCTGCCGACCGGATTATTGTTCCAGCGACTGGACACTATTGTTGTTGGAACACAGCCGCTGCCGAACTTGCTGCCCCTTGTTGGCAGCTAAATTTGAGAATAATAACAGGGACCACAAGGGTTGTAGTCGTAAGTTGATTTGTGTCGTCTGTTGCAATTATTGTGGGGTACAAATCAGACCAAGATCCCTCATTTTAATCGATACTAGCATTCCGAGGCTGGCAAATGCAATTTACAAGGTGCGATAGCGTGGGTATGATTTAATTATTTGTGAAATTTTAATTTTTGATTATGTATATCATATTGTATTTTACATGCATTCAGTGTGTGCTGTAATAAAATAGTTTATTATTATTATTTTATTTTTCCTGTGTATGTTTACAAAATATTTTTTAAGATGCACCCACATCAGGATCCTCAACAGGGTTAACTATGATCCACTTGAACTTCACCATTGTCAATTCCTTATTAGATTTCTAATTGTCAAGTGTCTGATTAACAATAATCCATTTGAACATATTCACTATCAAGTATCGATCAATTTTGATCTACTTAATCAACCATCAAAACTCAAATTAAGCTTAGTCAACCTTAGCATCGGGGACAACAATTGATTGATTATACCATAACAATTTACTATTGCATCATTAACAATAAAAATCCATCCATCTCGACATCGAGTACCAGAGTTAACTGATTATACCATGGCAATCAACTAGTGTATCAGGAGTCCAGGTTCTGGATCGACTACAAAATATTTTATTCACTCCATAGTGTCATCGGTCACAATGTCATAAGTGAGTTCACTAGTAATCGATTGATCATACTACAAATCTCTTTAAACTTTGAATTCATGGTTATGATTCATCAATCGACTTATATTCCATAATAGTCAGCTAATAACTTTGCTCCATCCTTACTAAAACAACTCTTACCTTACTGAGTATTTCATTCACTTTAATTTGTCAGGACTTCTTTTGTCTAGAATTCAATCAATCTTGATCTGTTGAGATTTCACCATTATCAAAACATCTAGTTCTACTTGATCTGTGTGGACTTATCATCTTCTGTCTAACATCCGATCAACCTTGATCTATAAGGACATTACTATTATCAAATATCTAATCCTCCTTGTTTTATTTGGACTTCCCATCTCATGTCTAAAATTTGGTTAATCATAATCTATTAGGACTTCTCCATTATCAAATATTTAGTCCTCATTGACCTATTTAAACTTTCACCCACCCGCCTAACATCCTTAACTTGTTAGAACTTTAACTCATGTGTCTAATATCCCATCCTTAATGATGTAGTAGGACTTCACTTGTTGCTAAGTGGCTAATCAATTGTAATTCACTTGTACTTCTTCATTATCAAATATCTAATCAACTTTTATCTATTTGAAAAAATCATTGAAATTCAAACCAAGTTTGGTCAACCTTAAACGAGGTTGATTTACCAATAATCTCATTTGATATCTTACCTAACCATCAATATTGATCAAATATCAAAATTAAATTTAAACATAATCATTCTTAATTTGAGGTCGATTGCACCAATCAATCATAATTAGCCAACTTAGTGGAAATTGATACGATTGAGCAGTCAAATCATGCTAGATTGTTGTTGAATAACAAATTTCTATTTATGGCCTAATCTACTCTCTCTGTTTGTGGCATAATTGATTGGTGAGTCCGATCGATAGAAAAAATCCAAAATGGCTGATGCTACAAAAGACAACGGGGAAGGAGTTGTTGATAAAGTAGCGATTGGGTCTGCTAATGATTACGGTGGAACAGTCTAGTCGATTCATCAACGAACAATAACAAAAATGAAGCGGGATGAAGGGTTATAAAAGGACTTCAAAGGGATTTGAAATTAACGTTCTCAGACTTATTCAAAAAATTTGTAAATAGTAATAACTAAAATTGAAATACCCAAAGTATTTCAATTTCATTATGAGTATTTGGTTAACCCTCATTATAAAAATAGGAACTCTTTTGTGACAGAATCTAAACGGCCCCATTTTATGCCAAGGCCTTGTGACTCTTAAGCACGAGCTCCTATTTTCATAATTATTGTTTGAGCAAATACTCATTTTGGAATGAATTTAGAAAAGGCATCGGAAATATTTTTATCCACGTTAATATACATCTAATTATGGGGTGGCCGTTAGTTTGATACATACTATAATGTACATTTTCAAATATATGAACTTTATTGTAATCCATTCGAGAGCATTGTAAGAGGGTTAACCACCTCCAATAATTGACAGTCAATTATAAATTGATCCCTAAAGACGAACCGTGATAAACACATATAACGAGCGTAATCATTAATGTACTACAAAAGATTTAGTTGAGATTTATATTGTTCCAGTGATGAGTGAATGTATAAGGGAGAAATTTCATCTCTTTAGTTTGTGAAATTATGTTCTTTAGTTAATTCAAAACATTACCTGATTCATAAAATTTTATAGTTTTTAAATAATATACAAAAATTCAAACAATTAGAACTACCGAATTAGAATTATCAAAACACTTATACTTTACAAATAAACTTTAATTATTGAAATTTCATAACAAAATTTATAACATTTATTTAAATTAGAAAATTAATGTTAGATTTTAAAGTTAACAAGCGTTTAACTGATTCTTGGTCTCAACGAATGACCATAGATACATTTTACTCAAATTTGTTGTTATATCATAAATGTTCTGGACATCTCAGAAATTTAAAGTTTGTCAACATTGAAACTAAATAGAAATTTTTCTTTGATTGACTAATCACAATTTTCTTTTACTACTGACAGATAATAATTAGCTTTACACATGCAAATTGTGACCGGCAAGAGCAGAAAGAACAGAGGAAAAAACAGTAAGCTAACGTCTTTGACTTAATTGATTTAGCATAATCCTCTCTATTTCTATGCCCTGGTTGGTTGAGTCACATTTGTTCTATCTTAAAATTAGGTAATAATTTTTTTACCTTACACATCAAATGAGATAATCATATGAAACTGAGTCTGACTTATTCTAACTTAGACATTGTATGTATCTATCTGCTTCACTGCAACACCACAAAAAAGACAACTCGAGAACTAGTGTTTGTTTAGTTAATATTAAATACATTTCCTGACAATGAAACAAAAAAAATAAAATAAAGGAAAAGAAGAGGGGGTGGGTGGGTTAGAAAATGTGCAATACTCTCACAGCTATGTACTACTTATCACCTAGTTTCTTTTGAGGCCAAATGATATTAGCCATATCGTAATCAAATACATTATGTACACGATGTCATTTCTTCAGTAGTCGCCCAAGTTGTAGACTTGAGATCATGTTGCCTTAGCTACCCTTCCAATCATACTAAAACCTTGTACTTTTAAAACGTGCCTGCCAGAAATTTGTACTGAGTTAGATTCTAAATTCTGGCAAAAGTTGCACTCATTGAAAAAAGATTACACTAGTTATATGCATCACTGAGGAGACAACATTTATCTAAGTTCATGTCCTTAAACTGGAATAATTTGACCTTTTGGCAGTAACGGAAATAGAATGTTGTTGCACAAAAACAATTATATCGGTTTGGCAGAAACTTATACTGAAATTCAATTTATTAATAGAAAAAAAACCTATGTTCCCAATAAAAAATAAATGGATAGAGAATAAATGGCATAGAGTATAAACTAAAACCACCATCCCTAGTGAAAATACAGAAATAACCCAATTAACAAAGAGTAACTTTGAATCTTATAGATGGCTCAAGGACATCCCATTTATGTAACGTTGGTATAATGTACCGTACAAGTGGCATTTCCAGTTGACTTTTCCCTTTCTCAAAAAGGAACACAAGCAAATACGAAATTATCACACTTAAAGCAAACAAGTACAAACTAATTATACTACATTTCTACAAGGATGGTTGTTCATATAAAATATAAGATTGAATTTATAGAAATTCTAGCATGTACAGAACACAATAGAAATAAATTCAAATCAAGAACAGAGATATTGAACTCAATTGTTTTGCACCATCCAAGAAGCTACAATTTTCATTTGGTTCCAAACAGTGATTGAAATTGTGAATACGTTGGCCAAAGGGTTAAATTACACACATCAGGAATTGCAGAGTTAGTATGCTAAAATAACCAATAAAAATTTGTATATGAACAATGAATTTAATGAACTAATGCATAGAAGAAAGTTTGTAAAAAAAATCCCTTCTCATTACTAAACATGGGGAAGGTTTGAGAAGGTTTACTGTTGCACAAGAGCTTAATGAAGATTTTGCCCTAATAAGTTACCATTTAAGGTGTAGATCCACAAACAGTTGAAATCATACTTGAAGTATTTTATAATGCTTCCAGTGAAACTTTATATAGAAATATCTTGGGATTAAGATCAAGATTATAATTATAGAAAGAAGTCATCAAACCATGAAGAATGTATTTGCATGGGCAACTATGTTAATTTTCATAGTTACACTATAGCTGTTGGTTACCAAGATACATATCTTGGATATGCAAATCAATCACAATTATGATCTTCGATTTTGTAGTAGCTTATTTATTTCATAGTTCATAATGGTTTCATCCACCAATAAACACAAAGGATATTAGTCTTAAGACTGTCAAGGTTAGAATCATCATGCTAAGTCTAACCAATTTTAATGAGGATCAAGAGAAGCAATATCCTCAAAAAGTAACAAAAACATCATAACATAAATGAGTTAGTAAGAAGAAACTATAAATACATCTAAAAGAATACATCACAGTTTAGTGCTAGCCTGACTGAGATGTTTATAATGTCAACATCCCCCAGAAAGTTGTCTCAATCTTTATGAAGAGAACCAAAATAACCTAAAAGAGGTACTTCTGTCCCCTTAGATTCAATGTTCAAAAAGAGTGATGCAAGCCTATATTAAAACAAAACTATTATCCACGTGAGAATGAGAAAAGCAATACTAGAGCATACCAAGAAGCAATCAGCAACAATCAGTGTAGAAGCTACATTATGTTCCAATTCAAGTTTGAGAAGGTAAAGTCTATTGAAATTTTAGCTATACTTGTCCATTGAAAACATGATCAGAGCTTCAAACCTACTTGGTCATATGTCTTTTTTAAAATCTCAGCTTCCCTGGCTATTTGAATGTCAGAAGGCCAAAAAATCTGATGGATCACAATGCAGAGAAAGCGAGGAAGCAATGCCAAAATCATTGTAAGAAGAATAGTGAGCCAGTAAGTCCTTGAACTCGCTAAGTGATATATTGTCCTGAAATAGTTGATACAACAAGTTATAAATAAATACTGAGTCAGTTCAATTTGAAAGAGTAAGAAAGAAATACAAACCAATAATTTGGGAAAATTGGAATGGAATCTATTATCAGCATGCACATATAGGTAATCACTATAGAACCCCATGTAGCAAGATGTGTAATCAATACCCATCGTCTGATGTCCATAGCCAGGTGAACATTCACAAGGATAACAACAGAGATAGTCCACAAACTGCCCATACTCCAAATGTCAATTGAACTGTTTCGGTATGTGAAGAGTGGTACATAAAAAAGAACAAGACTTTGCCATAAGGTATCGAACATTGTGATCCAGAACAGGTGTAGGTTATAGCTCTCTTGTCTATATCCTGCTCCATAAAGTTTTGGATAATCAAGGATAGTTTTGTGGCTCAAGTCTTTGTCCATAATACCAACCATAACTGTAGGGACAGATGTATAGATGACAGAATAAAATACGCTACTCCAATCAGTCACAGCAGATACACTTGAAAATGCAGCACATAAGACATACCTGTAACAAAAGTATGTCAGGAAGTGTACTGAAAGCACATAATTTTGGGAAATTAATGTTGATGGCTAAATGAGTTTTTACCATAAATGTGGGAAAAGGAAGGAACTGCACAATATTAGAAAATGATAGGCTAAAGTACCACAGTTGACATCATTGAACAAAAAACATGTTGATGATATATATAAAGAGAAGCAATGCTACCACTCTTGAATGAACAATTTGAGACAAGAATTCCCAAAAAAAAAATAACAAATGTGGCATGTGTTTTTCCATATACTCACCATGTTCACGAGTTTATCCACCAATGCAAAAAAAAACAAAAGAAAAACACAAAATTTGGGATAATGTATGATCTTAACTAATTAAATGTGATAATCTATCGTTGGGCATTTAGATCTTATCAAATAAAATAAGGATTTAGTTAACTAAAGAAAATACAAGAAAATTGGAATCTGAAACAACCAGGTTGAGTGTGCATCAGACTCTGACATAAAAGTATGCCTCCGAAGTGTCCTCACTGTTAGCACTGAAGAGAAAATTAGTCATCGAGCTTGTCAATTAAGTTCCTTTTTTCAAAAAAAACATATATTATCAAATAAACTTGAAATGATGAACCTCGACCAAAATGAATAAACATTTTAAATACATAATCAGAAGAATGAGTTATTAAATCAAGTTAATGAGCTTTTAAATTTTTATCTAAGCCTTGCTGACAATTAAAGTTGACCATTAGACTTTGTCCAGGACCACTCATTCGACCTCAAGCAACAGCCTTAGCCATACATTTGACAGGGCTGGAATGATCATGCAGCAATTAGTTCTGATATAAGTCATGGAGAATTGGAGATGTGGGAAATAGAAATTAAGATTCAGAGAGATAACACATAATTAGAAAACTGTGATACATATGACCTTTCACTATCTAAGTACCTACTATATCTAAAGTCATAGGGTGGAATAAATTGAGATGCAAGAAACAAATTTCAGCATACTTTGCATAATTTACTAAAGAATTTATATGACACATGCTTTCAGACAATGATGTCTTTATGTTCATGCTGGGAATTGATTTTTCAATCAAATACTCTCCTATAAAATATATATTATCCTTGGTTCAGATTAAGATGGATGCATAATCTAGCCAAACATCTTTAGTGAATATACCAGTATCAAAACCCAGGAAGAAAAATCCTGTGCACATTGGTATGAAAATATTTTAAAATAGTTGCAAACAAATAACCAGAGAGTAAATAATATTGAAGTTGGGTTCCAACTGTATATTATTTTAAGTCATTACCAACATATAAAATATTATATTTTTGTTCACAAACAAATCGAATTAGCATAAATTATATACAGATTCATTCTGAGTTTTGACTTGATCAAAATAATAATAATAATAATAATAATAATAAATACTATTATTATTCTAAGATGATAAGCATCAAAACTGAAATAACATTAACTGTTTTATTTTAAGAAACTGTGTCATTGGCAAGCAGTGTAACACAAATGCAAATAAACTGCAGAACCACATCATTTGCAGAATGAACCCTTAAGAATTCCTATGCCATAAGCAAGTTGCAAAATTGATTGATGGCTAATTTAAATAAAGGTAGAAAAAGAAAATGCTAATATGTTCCATAGTGAATATCTTACCACAATTATAATTATTAAAACAAACCACCCGGACTGATTTCACTATAAGGAAAAGAAGACAATGGGTTTCAAATCAAAATACCATATCTCAATCTAGGAAAAAAAAATAATCCTATTCATCATTGGTAGAAAAACAAATGAGGAAAAAATCCTAAACATGGGAGACAAACTCACCAAAATAAGGACAGAAACTTAATAAATGCATAGGAAAAACAGACATGTTCTAAATATACAAAAGTGACAACATAGGTCAGATATATGAAACTAGTAAGAGGACTAAATCTAATTTTATATTTGCTGGACTGAACCACAAGCTATGAACAGCGATTGTCTATTTGAAATTCAAGAGAAGTATGAATGGTAAATTTGGCAGGTTTTGCAAATAACACTCAAATATCTCTTCTTCAATCATCATAAAATTGTCAGGGAAATAAATCACTCAAAAACTAGATAGTAAATAGCTATGGGTATGCATTCCATCATGCTTGGAGAATTGAAAACTTTTCATTTCATAACGCATTGTCAAATGCTAGATTGAGATCATGGTTAAACTGCACTGGCATCAGCGAACACAGGCTAAGGACATAAAAATCTGAAAGACATAAAAATCTGAAAGACTATGGTAGTGCATGGATTAAAATGTTGAGTTATGCCGTGCTGAACAACACAGACAAGAGATTTATCCGTTTGCACCCACACATCAGAGAAACAAGGCACACATCAAAGCATGTTCTCCAACTCTTCCCCGGAATTGGATCTTCTCCAATGTCTTCTCCACCACCCTTCAGCCTTCTCCTTTGTCTTCTGAAATCACCATTACTGTTGCTTGATCATTCATTGCTACCCAATCCTTTTGAAAATACGTCAGCAAACATGCTGATCCCATGTGTTGTCGCCAATTGACAAACAGAATAGTTCCAAGCTGGGGATGAAACTGATACCAGTATTGAGACTTTAAATTTGGGGGTAGTAGACACTTCACTCTTTTCCCAAAAGAACCAAAAAAGTAAAATCTGTTTTGATGGTTGGACTTGGTAGGCACAGAATATCATACCACCTCATAACTCTAAAATGAAAATCATATGACCCCAGACACTAAGATGGCAATCAACCAACTTTCAAGTTTAGTAAAACTATATAGTCAAAGAACATAACTCATTAAAATTACTATATAGCCTACTCACATAACTCATTAAAATTAAACCATAATGCTAACAAACTTTGACAGGGTATCAGTGCCATACTTACCAAAACAGCATTAAGACAAATACAGCATTGCGATAGAAGTTGTAAAGAACTAAATAGCCAATGCGCTGATAATTCCAGTGACCATGTACAAGGAGCAATCTTTTCAGAAAACGAAACTGCCCCATAGCAAAATCTGAAGCCATGACTGCCTGACGGCCTTCCTGGCCACAGATCCCAATACCAACATCAGCCATTTGGATCATTGAAACATCGTTTGCCCCTGCAAAGTAGTGTTAGCAAAAGATTTACAAATCTTGAAAAAAAAAAGGAGGTTATACAATAGCATTCTGCTTTCTTTCAAGTTTTAGAACACAAATCAAATTGAACTAAAACCATGATGGCTATACAAGAAATGAAGGAAAATCAGTGTTGTGGAAATTGAGTGTGAACAATTACAACTAACTTTGCAACATCCATATGAATTATTTTCAAGTTAAATACTATTCCATAGCTCGGCAAAAAATATTTTCTGGATGACGGTTTCTTCTGCATGCAAGTTTTCTTATTCCCCGTTCCGGTAAAAAGCACATGGCCATAAGGGAGAAAACATAGGTTTGGAAAATACAAGGTTATCATACACTCGGATCACCCAATAAATAGAATCATAACTTTCTCTCGTGTTGAAATTTGTAGATCAGCCATGCTATCTTGTGTTAGAGCTGTTATATCCTCGAACCTTACAGATTGTAACTCCTAGCTTGTGATTCAAAAGTTGTTTGCCCCTCCACTTCAAGATCTCTAACATCCCTAATGCCAACCCAAATAGGGGCTATCTTTTTTGCAACAACAGCACAGATTATGTGGTTCTTTCCTTCTCTGGTAGCATCCTATGTGCCAGCTTGAATGTGAGCATTCTTTGCAACTATAGCACAAATCATGTGATTCTTTCCTCCTTCGGTGCACGATTCCCTTCCTTCCCGAGCCCATGATATCAAGTAGTTATCATGGTTAAGCAGCCCTCTTCATTTAGCTCTCATAAGATCCATCTATACCTCATCAGAAAAGCTAGCTTCCCTGCTTCTTCCTCCAGATACTTCTTATTTTCTTGTGCTTCACCTCCATGCCAAGCAACAACCACAGAGGCAGTAGCATCTAGCACGCAGATTTTCACATGTGCACTGGCAGCAGCCTCAATTGCTGAGCTATAATGAACCATGTCCTTTCTGTGAGAGATGTTTGATATTATCTCTTTTATTCCCTCTTGGACTTGTTAGGGGTTGAGTCGGTCTTTGCATATATGCAACCAAATGATTAGAATAAGTGTGTATGGCATTGCATAGCGCCTTCTATTCGATTTTGTGTGCAAGCTTGTGACATGGAGAAAACGCTCCTTTTGTGGGTAAGATATTTAGTCATAAGGCCTCTTCTTGTTTCTCTTACCTTGACATTTTCTCTAGTTTTGCCTTTGCACTTACTGGACTACAATCATAGGATTCTCAAAAGCATCGCATCAGCAAACTTCATATTGAGATGATATCTTCATCCCTTTATTGTCGGGTACTCCATTGTTATTGTGACATTTTCCTCCATGATAACCTAGGACACAATTTATGTAATATTTGTTTGAAGCCCTTAACCTCTTAACTTGCTTATTTCATTGACAATTCAGTTTGTCTTTATATGAAATTAAACAAAAAAATTTTTACATTTTTTAGGAATGATTTGAGGGTGAGATGGATGGTGTAACCTTAAGGGAAGTGATGAGTAAGGAGTTTTTGGCAGAGCTTTTTCATGGTGCTTTCTAGTGTTCCAATTACTGTCACCCTCAAACGAATGTGGTACTCTCAAAATGTCTCTAATATAGAGCTAGTAGCCCATACATTAGAAAAAGATTGTTCCACCTTATAGTAATGAATATTTTCTTGCCGTCAACACATGCTAATGGTTGAAACTCCTTTTCTATTTGTCTTTTGCTAGGGTAGAAACTTTCTTTAGGTCACAATGACAGAAAACCCCAATCAAAGAAAATAATCCTTGATCTTTTATTCCTAAATTGCTGAAGTTGAATCAAATTTTGTTGGATTCTTTAATAATCTTCCCTTGTTCATCATATAATGATAGAAAACTTGAATTACTGGATCAATTGTTATTTTTATAATCCTCGCCCATAAAATGTGTAAGCATCTACTGTCATTGCAATTATTGGGGGTAGTTTTTGGAGTGTATATATTTTTCCGCTATGTTTCCTATATAATTGGTTGATGAAGAAAAGACCATTAGGATCAGAAAACAATGACAAAAACTTAAAGGGCGGTGCTAATAATATAATGACCAGTTTGAACCTCAAGTTGGCTTGTTAACAGATAAGCAAGCATTTTTCCAACAAGACACATAATCAGTCGCTGGTGAATATGTATTTTTCTACTATCTGTATTGCAACAATCGTACCAGCATTTGAGCATAATGAAAAACTCACAGGGATATGATGATCTAATATGACTATAATATGGAGATCTAACATGGTTGCTACTGGTCAGAATATGTTGATTTATGTTACCCTTTTTATTATCCTTACATATGCTGCATTTCCTTCTTGGCTTTTCCAAGATGATGTAGCTTTTGTTTTAGGTAAGTAACATGCATTATTTGGCCTTTTTGCTAATTTTCTAATGATCAACACACAGCAAAGAGCAAAGGGAAAGGGTTATATTGGAGTTGACATGTTTATTGTCTTGGTCCCAGGTTGGTTATGATGTGACCAACCAAGTTAGGTTAGGTTCCGTGGTTTTCTAACTTTGTGTCTAAGTGTGCAAGAATTTATGAACACAAGAAGTCGAGCGAAAGACGTGACGGACGAGAATAATGGCACAGAAGAGAGTCGACGGGCTCGGCGCATCCTAGGTACAAGAAATTATGGAAGAGTACACCAGCGGACGAAAAGGACGCGCGCGGTGGTCTGAGGGACGAGAAGCCGGAGAGGAAGCTCACGCAAAAAAGGAGGGAATCTGAGTTCGAGTGAGCCCTATTCCGGATGTCCGACATCACCCAAGCGACCAAAAGCAATTGGAGGCAATCGGGATCAACCCGGTCGAAAGTCACCGCGGAGTTGACTTTCGGGCTTCCGAGCGCCCGGACCGTCCAAGCTCCCGGACCGTCCAGGTGCTTGGGTGGTCCGCGACGAGTAGTCATTGCCTAGAAGTGCCAAGTCAGCACATTCCGAGCGCATGAAAGTCAATAAAGTTTTATCACATTGTCGTTGCGGCCTAGTGACGTGGCATCCAACTGGGGGCACCCGGACCAGGCTTGAGCGCCCGAAACTTCAACGGTCAGATTTATACCAAAGCTATAAATAGAGCTCTGATCCTCCTTATTTCAATACTAAATACACTGTAATCATCAATACATCAAGCTTCAAGTTTTACGAGCACTAATTTTGTGTACAAGGCTTCTCTGCCTCCGACGAAAGAATTTTGGACGAATCGAGCTGATCTTCCTTTGAGTAGCAATCCTTTGATTGCGATCCAAGTAAACTCTTCTACTTCTCGTACTATTTCTATTTTTGCATTACTTTCTTTCTATAATTATGTTTGGTTAAGTTATATTTGTCCGAGAAAAGGTTTTAGTTTTGTATCGCAAGCATGTCGACCTCCTCTTGCCGACCGCAAATGTTCCACATATTGATGGTTTTATTATGCTTTTGTACTCATGTTAAGTTTTGCTTTCATAGGATTCCATCTTTTAAGTCTAAAAACATAATTACTTTTCTCCTTAAAGTTTGTATAGTCACCTCTTTGTTAAGCCTTTTTTAGGCAAAGTCAAGTGTTGGAGCTACAATGAGTGGTGGACAACATGATCAAGGTTGGCTATGACACATGAACCCCATACTCATTGTTGTGACGATGGTGTCGATCTAAACTATTTGGGAGAACAACTTTTTCTCAATACATTAGTTTGACCTTGGGTGCAACCGTGCCCCGAGTTGTCTAGTGTGACCTTCAATTTTGATGTTTGCATAAAGGATTTAAGCATTGCCTTGTGTGATAGATATGCGTGTTTAAGTGTGTAGAGACTTGCTGGATCATACATGGAGGTTGAAGAGTTCATGATTCAACAACGTCGAGATTATGCTAATGATGACTAGGCGCATCTAAATCTACACACTCAATAGCTTGGAAATCTGTAGAGATTGAAGAAAGTTGCATGAAGCGACCGAGGAACTACAAGACAAAAGCATTAAGGTAGTGTTAGAGCAGATTTGGAACATGACTGGGCGCAGCCAAGTTGGTAACTCAGTGGCTCGAACTCCATAGAGATCAAAGAAGGATGTGAAGCATCCAAGGGACTGCAAAATGAGGAGCATCGACGATAACATTGATGAAGACGAACTACGTAGGTGAAGTGTAAATGGTGGCACGTGAAGGAGTCGAGAGCTTGAGTGCATATTCGAGGGGTGAGCAACCAAACATGAGACGGCCTAGGAACGAAATCAAGATGTGAGAGTTGAGTGACCTACATACATAGGGCAAGGGTAAAAATAAACTTAGGTGCAAGACTCAATCATTAGGAATATTAGAGCCAAATTCTAGTTACTGGAACTAAATTGTGCTAAGGAGCTGTGAAAGCTCAGTCAACTAGGTAATTGACTAGTGTTGAGGAGCCAACAAATATAATATTTGTGTTCGTAGCTCAATTAACTAGGCATTCAACTATATTAATTAACTGATCAGTCAATGATCAAACAAGATAAGGAAAGGTTAACAATGATAAAACAAGAGAAAATTTATTTAAATACAGATGACGATATAATAGGGGATATAGTCCAATAGCGTAGAAAGATCTATATAGCCGACTTCACCTAGTGGGATAAGCCTTGATTGTTATTATTGTTGTCAGGATAAGTCAATTGATGCTAAGAAGGGAGGAAGAAGTTAGCTGTACATAATAGTCTGATGTCTCAACAATTACTGCTCATCAATAAACTGACAGGTGTTTCCAATTGACTAATCGATGATAGATCAATTTAACCCAAGTGAAAATGAAGGTTTGAAGGTTATATAAATGGGACTCGATGAAGGCTTGAAAATTGGTAAAAGAGAATTGATTAAACACTATTAGATAGCTCTTGTATCCCTTGGCTTTCCTCTTTGTAATTCTTGTATCCCCTCTTGTAGTTGATTGAGAAGGAAAAAAGTAATGGCCTTCTCGAAGTTATCCACCAATGGATCATATGTCATAGAGTATAAGCCTTAGGAGTTGTCAAACAACGTGTTAGCAATTGTGGTAAGCTTGCATTTGTGTTTATATTTATTCCGCTGCACTAATTGTTTATGATCTTGCTAAGAATTAGCAAGAGAAATTTACTATTAGAATCACATTTGGAGGTATGATCGCTGTTCATCTACTCTCTAGCATTCAACCGTCTCAACCTCAAATGTCCTAACAAGCACCAATTGTTACAAAAAATAAAATCAGAGTCGAGTCAGTGATTCCTATTCCTGCAGTTGTGGACCATCAGTCAGTCGAATCACTCATTCCTATTCTTGTAGTTGTGGCACTGCCACTCATGAACACCATTTGGGAAGACTGATTTCTAAAGTTCATGTATTTCCAATTAAATGTAGGGTATTTATAAGCACTCTAACCCATCGAAGGCCTAAAATTCACTCAACAGTAAAAAAAATGTTTTTAAGTTCTCTGAGTATTGAAAGATGAAAAGGACAACTTTGCCACTAACTATTTCAACATTTTTGTTAGAGCCTTGTGGAAGATGATGTGGACCATGATGAAAGTGATCCAAATGTCCATATCCTAGGTGGCATTTCAGGACTCTTTTTATGGAAAATATTAAATGAGAACATTTATCAATACACAACAGGAGTTCATTCACATCAAGCAAGGCTCTCAAAAATGTTGGCTACATATATCATAGGCTTCTTCCAAGAACTGATGGCAACATAGCATAACAAGTAAGCTCCTTTGTTTCATACCTAGATTTAATTATTCAGGATTCTTTATTATCTGCTTAAGTTATTGCCTATCAGCAAATTAAAACCGTGGCCATGGAAATTAAAGCCACCATGACCCACATTATTTGGGGAAAGCAAAGGTAAAATGACTTCATCCCAGCAACATTACAGAGCCTCAAACCAGTGGACACTGAACTACTATCCAGATAACCAGTGTCGTTTCATCACAAGAAAAAAACGGAAGCGTTTGATCTCTCAGGAATCATTTCAAACTCCACCACAGACTTGACTTCCATTTCCTCAGCATTACAGAAGTGCCATGGTATAAAATTATGGAGACTTTAGGAGCATGTCTCACAAGTGCACCCAGAAACAAATTATCTACATCCATCATAAGCAATCAAGATATGAGCAGGAAGATCAGCATTCATCGTAACTTGAATGGATGTAAGAGCATCAATGGATTTCATAATTGGATCCAAAATCCAATGGGCTGGCACAACTCCACATTTGGGTCTTCGGGACTGATTGACCAAGTCAGTTCATGTCTTAGTAATACAAAGGATCAACCCATTGTGTCATCTTTTTACCTTTAAACAGATGGCTAGTCGCCGCTAAGACCTTAGAGGACCTATCGAGAGGATGTGTTCGGGACTGTTGTTGAAGTTGATGGCAAAAAACACTTGCACTAAGAAATTTTCCAACAACAATTATGCACAATATTCTAAAACAACAAAGAAGATTTGGCTAGCAATGATTTAACAGAATAAAATTCATTTAATATAAATGAGAATATAGTAGGGGATCAAGCCCAACGACGTAACAGAATCCATATACCCGAACTCACTTAGTTGAATTAAGGCTTTGTTATTGTTGTTATAACAATTATCAGCCATAGATTCAAATGGCCTCACTTGAAGGGCCTTATAACAGACGATACAAGTGATTAAAGGAAGAGAAGGATAATCTAACATAAATAAAAAAGAAGTAAAGATACAAGTGAGTTTCCAAGAGCTTTTCTATGGTGTTTTTGACAGTATCATTTGCTGGAAATTTCAGGACAATAGGCATTATGGTCATCTACAGAATTAATTCCCTCAAAAAGTCTCTAATAGAGAGGTACCAAACCATACATTAGAAAAAGATTGGTTCACTAATAAAATTCAAAATTTTCCTTGTAGTCAAAGCATGGTAAAAGGCTAAACTCCTTTTCTATTTGTCTTTGGTTAAAATGTTGAGGAGACATAGGGTAGAAACTTGGTTAGTTCACCAGTCAAATAGCACAATCTAAGAGTGATAGTTGACCTTTTATTCATAAATTGCTTGAGTTGAATTACATTTTATTGAATTCTTCATCAACCCGCCCTTGTTCATGCATTTTATGATAGTAAATTTGGATTGCTTGATAAATTGATATTTCTGTAATGCTCGTATAAAATGAGTATGTGTATAGTTATAGATGGCTGCTTTATGCTATAAATACAGAGAGAGAGAGAGAGAGAGAGAGAGAGAGTTGATGGATGAGATTTGAAATGACTCATTGGTAGCGAAAATAGGATTATAAAACCAATCCACTTGATCACTGTGCATTTTTGGACTTCTAGTGCTGGAAATCAGGATGGAATTTGGGCATACGCAGAGTATTACATTATATAGTGTCAAAGTGAAGGCACAAATGGAGATATGACTGTGGTTGCTATTGGGATATGTTCATTCGTGTTATGTTATCCTTGCAAACTAATGCATTTCCCACTCGGCTTTTTTAAGATGGTGTCCCTTTACTTTTGGCTTAGATATTCTTTTAGTAAAGTGCTAGGATACATCGCTAGGTAATGTAAACAAGAAAATGAATAACTTTTGAATTTTGAATTCTGATTTTGAGTTATTTGGTAATTGCTCAATTTTAGTTTGCAATTTTCTATTTTGTAAAACTATCTTTTAAATTGGTAGTAATTTAATGGAATTATTAGTTTTCCCAATTAAAGATATCTCTTTCCTAATTTGGATGGCATAGTCAATAAAAGTTGTTGTCTTTATGTCATAATCATCAGCTTTCGATTAATAAAATTTCTCTTCAATTAAGGTCATCTTCTCTGTGTGAGATTGTTATGTTGTGCTTGATCAATTTCATCCCAATTTTCTATGGTTTGTGATTTAGTTCTCAATCAACTAGGTGTTAGAGTACTCGTGTACTACATGAAAGACAACAAAAGCATAAACAGTTTATTGTATTCAATTGGATTTCCTTAAAGATCAAAAGAGTCAGTCATTTTCCATGCTTAGTGTATTATAGTGTTATAAGTTTGGCTTCATTCCCTAATTAATGCATTTTCAAATGCAGAACAACAAGGTCTCTATTTAAAAAAAAAAATTAGAATTAGATGCGCACATAGTCCACCAATAGTTTTCATCAAAGAGTATGCATCTTTAAATGCACAGCATCATTGCCTCAGGATGACTACAAAAGTGCATCACAATCCCATAAAATCATGCATACGTTATTAACTTACCATCACCAATAGCAAGAGTCATGTCACTAGTCCTGCTTTTAATCAGATCTACTATTCCAGCTTTCTGCAGAGGGGCGACTCGACAGCAAAGAACAACTCTACAGGAAGTTGCCAAATCAAAAAGCTGAGAAAGTAAAAGGGATATATTGCATTAGAACGCCTTTGATATAGTCAGCATATGCAATATTAGAGCCAGTGATGTCAAATATTTTATTTGAAACAAAAATAATAATAAATAATCTACATCGTTAGTGCTGTTCAGTTCAGGCAGATTCAGGTTTGAATAGCATAAATATAAGTTAGCTTCTGTGATTTTATTGAATGGAAAGAAATTTTGACAAATCAAACTGAAATAAACCAAAACATTTCAGTTCCCTTTAGTTTTGTTTGAAGAAAACAACAACACAGCAGCTCAGTTTGGTTTAAATAGATTGGACACCTCTACATCAGATATAGAAAATATATAAGCAAATCAAGAATAGCACCTCCGTCTCAAGATCTTTCTCCAATATGTAGACTAGACTATTTCCATCTATAATCAGTGCCAATGGAATATCATCAGAAACAGCATACTTTTCGCCTGAAAGTCTCAACTCATTATCTGTAAATCCAGAATATCTGAGATCCTGTTTTCCAGTTTCAGTTATTAAAATACCATGAGCTCTTTTCTCATCTTTGCAATCAACAATATCATAATCAAATTTCTTCTTCGACTTCAGTGTTCCATCTCTACTTTGCTCTGATTTTATTCCATATTTAGCTTTTGCATTTGCTAAGAGGAATCTGCATTCATCTTCTGATGAACCATTTATGATAATTTGGTGCATATCAAGAGTCAAAAGTTTGCATGAGAGGCCTATTGAGATTGCAGTTTCCTGTTTATCGCCAGTAAGAACCCAGACTTTTATTCCAGCTTGCCGAAGAGATTCTATGGTTTCAGGTACACCATCTTGCAGTTTGTCCTCAATAGCAGTAGCCCCAAGAAGAATTAGATTTTTCTCAATTAGAGAAGCTGCTTGGCGTAGCTTTGTCGATCTCTCTGTTAGTGAAGTGCTAGCCTCTTCATATCTTGCTTGCCATTCGGAAAATTCAGCATCATTTAAATCCCTAGCAGCAATTACCAGAGTTCTCAAACCATGTGATGAATAATCAACTAAATGATTTTCTGTTGGTTGTTTTACTTTGGTATTCTTACTATCTTCTACGTCTAAAATACCAAGCATTGAACTGTCAGCGCCCTTCACAAGAACTTTTACACTGCTGTTGGGAAATCTAATTACCACAGACATTCTTTTCCGGACACTATCAAATTCATGCAGACCGAGAACATCCAACCTGGCAAGGGAAAAAAATTTGAACAATAGATTGAACAGAAATATCAGTGCCATGCATTTAATTCTAATACACAATACCTAACACAGAGAAGTAACAGGGTGACAATCAAACTCCAAGCTTCCCAATGATACATAACTTGCTGTATGTAAGGATCAAATTAAATTAGTATATACCTGGTCTTCTTCCCATTGATATTAACAACCACATGGCCAGTGGTTCGCTCAAGAAGAGTGTATCCATAAGCAGAAGCAGCAATAACCAAAGCTTGCTCATCAGGTGATTCACCCTGATAATCAATTGCTCCTGTCTCTACCACCTTGTTGCCAGAATTAGGAGATGAATATTTTTTTTCCATAGGGATTACTGTGTTACAGGCTGATAAGGTAAGAAAAAAATCATGAGCAGCAATCCTTTCCTCTCCTTCTATGCCTCTCTGAAGTAGTGCAAGTAGTTCAGAGTCCACATTGATTTCTGATTGTTGCATTGGTTCTTCTAACTCTCCTGCATTGGAATACATAAGATAGCCACAATATTAATAGACCACTCAGTTCTCACAAGCTAACATGCATGAGGCTGGTCCTACAAGTATCTAAATGAATAATACATAGAAATATTTATTTTTCATATCTAAAATCAACTTGAATATTCAAAACTTATTATCATAGATCACTAACTCAACACTCACCACAAACAATGTAGAAACTATCATGATCCGTAACATTTTCAATACAGCAACACTAGAGAAGAATTTTCTTTTCTTATATGAAATGTTCAATACAAAATCAGACCAATTAATCACATTATCAGATGTCTTTAAACAAAAAGAATATATCAAAATCATATATTAGGGAAGCAAAAGATTCTGCTACTATTAAAAACAGACCTAATCCAAAATTTCAAAGGAATTCTAAATCCATGAGTTGATGATTAACCAAGTACATTTCTGTTAAATTCACTTGTATAAAGATCAGCAAGCCCAAGTAAAAGACTCATGTTCTAATAGTATTCAAAATAAACCTTATCCTAATAATTCAAGGGAATTCTAAAACAATGAGCTGATGATTGCCCGAGTAAACTTCTGTCAAATTCAATTGTATAAAGATTAAAGAGCATGGCAAGCAATGAGTGGCAATAAAAAAAACATGTTGAAATGATACCTTATCTGATTCAACAGATTGATACAGATTGTCAACATAAATCATAATTGACGTAGAAAAACAATGTTATGTGACAATACTTGACACTTTGTGCACAAAAATTGTAGCATTATCAATATTTCTAAGAATATGGGAATTATTAACATGGTTATCAAATAGTGTCAAAATCACAATCCAACAGCTAGAAAATCAAAGTGGATCTCTAATTGGAATCAGTAGGAAAAAAATAATATAGAAAAATAAAGCTATGAGACAACAAAAGATGTTCAAGAATTAGGAAACTTGCATATTTATCTCTATCAAAAACCAATACATTTATTACTAAAATACTAGCAATAAATAATAGAATCTATAAAATCAAAATCACTGTAGAATTTAAAAACTACAGTAGAATACTAATATACATGTATTTAGAGAATGTTTTGTTATTTGTATCATTAAATTAGATAATCACGACATGGAATTATTTGGGTTAATTTGTATTAGTTTATTAATATTCAACACAAAATAAATTGAATTGATTTGATGCAGGAAAAATATAAATTGAATGTGAATTTAATTAGAATTTAAGATTGAATTGGATCTCAAATAAGTATATTTGAGGTCTGGTTTAAAAGTTAATTTGGAGCTAGGACATTTAAAGTTATCACAGTTACTGTTGATCAAGAGACCTGTCATAATTATAGATGGAGAAATAACAGTAACCAAGAGAGTGACACTATAATTTCCCTAACTGCTAGTCAAGATCAAGCAGATCTGCCTCGCACAAGCAGATCATGATTGATTTTGCCTTACATAGGCACAAAGCTATGACCTCTCCTTGAAGTATGGCAACACCAGCAATCACAACGCCATCACTGTAACAAAGTTCTACCAGCAACCCGATGTCACAATTACAAGTATACCTAATCAATTTTTGTATTTGTTTTACCTTGCCCAGTTACAATTGATTGGTCCCCTCAGTTTTTTGGCAATCTCATTAAACCTTGGCTGATTTCAAGCAATTCTTGTTGATTTGTACCATTTCATTTAATGTTCTATAGACCTTAAACTTCAAGTGCATTTCATGCAGATGTCATATTGTCCAACTTATCTCAATCCACAGAATCAATCTGGACAAGGATCAGTTGATTTTGATAACCATGATTATTAATAGGGATACTTCTGCATCGGCATAGAAAGATGGATCAGGTCAAACAGGCAGTTTATGCAATACTTCATCAAATCAATCAATCATTAAGATAGAAAAGTTATACCAATCAGTAACAAAGTAAAGAAGTAGATCAGCTAGTAAGACAGACCACATAATCATACCTTCGGAAATTGTTTCAAATGTTGTAACACTGTTTTGGTGTGAGTTCCCATAATCCTTTCCACACACACTCGCTCTTCTGAATTCCATTTTATTCTGAGTCAAAGTACCAGTCTTGTCTGAGAATATGTATCGTATTTGTCCCAGATCTTCATTTATATTTAAGGATCTGCACTGGAACCTTGTATTTGAAGCAATATCATACATGTGTCTATCCTCGATCATGAAATATGACTGCCCCAACCGAACTAGTTCCATCGTGATGTACAAGGATATCGGTATCATGATTTGGAACACAATAACAGAGCTCAAAAATGAGAAGAAAACCTCCATAGCAATACCATAATATTTATATTCTTTGTCATGATTGGGACCATTTGTGAAATACTTTCTCCTGTAATAAGGTAGGGTATCAAGCTGGTGAAGGTGTCGTGCAAGCCAAAGTCCCATGCCAGTTGCTACAACTGCACACATGACAAAAAGAAAAACTGAAAGCCAAAGTGTCTCCCTGTTCATGTAGCTTTCCAGTCGGCTCCTCTTTGAAGGTGATGCTGTGCTATTCATCATTGCTTTTGTTTCCTGGCCAGCATATACCACAACTCCAATGATCCACTCTATATTTTTTAGCTGGCAACCACGCAAAACAATGTTGGACTGACCAAGGGGTATTCTCTTCCCACTGAACTCCATATTTGCTGTAAATTCATAAATATTACGATTAGGATGCTCACATCGGATTAGGCCTGTGAAAGTTCCTTCAACGACCAGAGAAATAGTTTCTTGCCGAGCATATCTTGTCTTTAAATTTGATTCACCATCTAAATTCATAGTCTGGATATAAGCTATTCCATTGGGATCACTAGTTCCCAACAAAACCATGTCACAAGGTATGGACTCATCAGCATTTATTTTTACCACCTCTCCAACACATATCTTCTTCCATTTTTTCGGGACAAAATTACCACATTGAAGAACTAAAGCTTCTCGATTGTTTTCTTTCCTATCCGATCTATGTCTCCGCCAGTCTTCATAACCATCTTTTATAGCAGTCACAAACAGCACAAACAACAAAGGGAAAAGAGAAACGGTTCTCCCAAATACAGCTAGTGGAGGAAGTTGATTTAGCCCAGCAATAACAAGGAAATAAATATAAGCTAGTCTGTGGAACTGGATGAACAAATTCTTTGGCAGGAAAGTGACTACAGTATATTTGCTAGTCCGTATCTCATTTCCCGTGAACTCATATTTGTTATTTGTCCTCCTTGGGTCATTGATATATACCAACCTGGAGTTATCTTCATCCGGAAACGGTTGATCTAGACATATGCTTTTTTGGGTGATGTGGTGAGATTTTTCTGTGTTCTCTTGTTTGGTACAAGATGAAATTTCTAGGGATGGCGTAAAGGTTTGAAGCTCCATCAGACCCCCAGAAACCAATTGCTTTCTGGCTTGATGAGGGCATTCCAGCACTTCCTGCTGAACAAACTGAGATTCTGGCCACACAAGCAGGTCCTTGTTCAGGTTGAAATTATCATCATTTATTTATTTTTGATAAAAACTACTGTCTTCGAATGATCTGGCTTCTATTTCATCAACTGGGTTCAAAGAATGTTGCTTGCGATCCTCAAAATTGGAGTCACTAAAGATTTAGATGTGCAAAGGAAGCTACAAGAACTGAAGGTTGGCGATGGTAGCACTTGTCTTGCACAATCTGCACCATGAGAAGGCGAAAACAACAAGAGTTGGGATGATGTCATGTACACCCATCCAACCCATGAATTTGAAGACACAAGTTGGATAGCCAAATGCTTCTACCAAGTACCCAACACTTGCTCAGAGAAAACCCTGCTCTTCACACACAATGGTCATGTCCACTTATGCCACAATAGAATTTTGGCTACGTTATCCAACACGTAGTGGTATTTCTCTTCACACACAATGAAACGATCACTCATTAATCGCTTGCTAATCAGAAGGAAGCACCTGGTCACAAATCAAGAAGAAATCGAGTTTAAACCAAATAAGTAATTCATCCAAATGGAGCTGATGTCAAAAGGTATTTAAAAAAGGGGCAACCACCAATGAAATAAAGAAATCAGATCATCACCAGCGCTGAATATTAATGCTTCCTGCATCTCATGCCTCGATCAAAAATACAAATTTCAAGTAAATAATCCACTGCCGTTAACAATACTTATCACGAAATCAGCCTCATCCCTCACTGAACACAGATCGAGGAAGAGAATCTTTAGATCGCAAGAAATACGCAAACTTAAAGGCCTTTTCGTCTTGAAACATTGTTTGTGAAACCGAAAACAAACAAAACCACAAAAAAGGAACAAGTTTTTCTTCCCCGTTAAATTGAAATAACAAAGCGTCCATGGTGAACCGACCTGCACATGTCTCGGGCGGACCGCCAGAGAATGAAACTCCAGAGGACAGAAAAGAAGCTACCGCGAGATCTGACGCCGAATAGGACAAAATTGAGAGCAGATCACCCCCTAGAAGCTCCTGTGCAGATCCAAAAGATGGCCGCGAAACGGAATCGGAGGGGGAAAGGGAAAGCTAGGGTTTGCAATTCGAGGAGAGCCACTTCTTTTTCCCCTGGCCCGATTGGAGAGAGAGAGAGAGAGAGGAAAGAGTAAAAGCAGGAGGCGAGATGGGTGGCCGAGCGCGAATCATTCGCTTGTTCCTGCGGCAATTTGCGTTGCACAGCGCTGCGTTCACGGTTTCGGTCCCAAACACAATGATTCAACCCAAAATGGGTTCCCTAGCGTCGCCTCGTAACGTTAATGGGCAGGCCGGCACCGATTTGGTGTCCCTTGCCTCGCTTTAGGGATGGCAATGGGGCGGGTTCAGGGTGGGTTTGCCATTCTCATCTCCGTCCCCATACCGATTTATCCCCATTGGGGAATCCCCGCCCCGATCCCCACGGGGATTAAACTCCCATACCCGCCCCATACCCGCCTCAAAATCGGGGATGGG
>JBBPFQ010803946.1:0-12924 GCA_037974815.1 Kaempferia elegans
GTTAGGCAAAGGGGGAGAAGTTTATATTTAAGTTAGAAACATAAATACCTTTGCAAGAAATCCTAGGTCAAGGGGGAGCTTAGGTGAACAGGAAGTCTACGGTTAGGTTCCATAATATAAGCATAAGTAGATTGCTTATTTATTGGCAAAGGGGGAGAAGTTTACCTTTACGGGAAAATCCAAGCTCAAAGGGAAGCTTAGGTGAAGGGGTAGCTTAGGGTTAGGTTCTATGTTGTTTACTTGCATTGTTTATTGCATTTATGTTTCCCTAACTTAAACGAGATACCAACCATCAAAAAGGGAGAGATTGTTGAGCAATCTATGTGCTTTAGGTTTTGATGTTTGGATAAAGGTTTAAGTTAGGCTTATTGTTATATTTGCTATGCATTGTGAGTATGCAGGATACAGGTACAACAAGGAAAGTCCAAATAGAGTTTTGGCAGTATAAGTCCAAGGGAAAGCCTTGGCAGTGTAAGTCCAAGCCGAAGCCTTGGCGGTATAAGTCCAAGTGGGACTTGGCAATGGAAGATTTGACAACAAGGACTGAGGTCGATGGAAGTTCTTGAAGACAAGGCTTGAAGGATGGGGAGCATCCGAGGGGCGCAAGTCTGATGGAGGAGGCTAGAAGGCTAGGTCTAGGTTGGTCGGGCGAGGATGAGTGCATGAGAGACTTGTACTCGGGGTAAAATCCTATGTTTAGGATTTACCAGTCGATTGGTACATGTATCAGTCGACTGGTGTGTGGCTAGGAGTGAATAGAAATTTTCTGTTCGCTCAAGCCTTGTGGAACAGTCGATTGGTCCTAGCACCAGTTGACTGGTAACGAGCTATTGGAGTATAATAGTTGAATTCCACATGAGAGCAGTCGACTGGTAATGAAAAAATGGATTGTTGTTTTCTCACGAGCTCTATATAAAGAGCTCGGTATGCTTGAACAAGGTTGACGAAATAGGCTTGGTTATAGTCTATTAGTAGTCTCCTAAGCTCAAGGGCGTGATTAAGGTGTTGTGGCAATGTTTTTCCACCCACAAGGAGCTACGAAAGCTAGCCGGAGCATTCCGGGAAATCATCCACCGAAGGATCGGGATCATCCACCTTATGGACAACCGTGGAGTAGGAGTTCATCTCCGAACCACGTAAACGAACATATTAGCGTTTGGTTTTTTTTTTTTTTTGCATTAGTTTAGCTTTCTTCTTGTTAGTTTTTGTTTTATATTTTTGCTGTCACTAACAAGTGTAGGAAGCAACCAAGTTTTGGGGTGATCGGCTATTCACCCTCTCTATCCGGCGATTAGTCCTTCTGAAGCATCCTTACTCTAATACCAATTGTAGGTCCCTTGCAGCTAGCAAGAGGAGGGTGAATTGCCTTCAAGATAAAGAATACCTTTCTCATTCTTTTCGAACTTAATCAAACACACTTAAATAAAAATTAGAATGTAATAAAGAAAAAGTATTACGAGACAATAGGATTTACTTGGTTGGTAATCAGGAGATTACTACTCCAAGGAAAATATGCTCACTAGTCAAATCTCCTTCTCGAACGAAATGTTAGAGACAGAGAAGCCTCGTACACGAAATTAATTCTCGGAAATGAATGGCTTGAAAGAAAGATGTCATACAAGTGTGGTGTATTCAAAATAAACAGAATCAAGGCTCTAGTTATAACTGTTGTCGATTCTATCTGAATGTTGAATGTGGCACATTCCGGGCACTCGGATCATACTAACATAGCAGCTACCTGATGAAACCTACCCTAGGTACCCTGGGGTGGTTCAGGCGACCCGAGTAGGGCAAAGTCAACTTTATGTTGACTTTATCTCTAGTTGACTCCGGTCGGTTCCGATCGTTTGAGTGATCTCGAACATCCAAAATATGGCTCACTTGAACCAATTTCTGTCCTTTTTGAGTGGGCTTCCTCCCTGATTTCTCGTCGCTCGGACTGTCGTGTGCATCATTCTTACTCCGTCTGTGTACTATTCCGCAGCTTCTCGTCCCTCGAATGCACCGAGCCCGTCGACTCTCTTCCAGTGACATCCTTCTCGTCCACCGCATCTTCCACTCGACTTCCTGTGTTCCGAAGCTCCTGCACACTTATACATAAGGTTAGATAATGATAGGACCTAACATAACTTGGTTAATAACATCAAAACTAACTTGGTACACTAACACCTTCCACGTGACTAGAGGCGCCCTGGAGTTGGGCATGGAGGCACCTCGGAGAGCATAGAAGGAGCCATTCAAAGGATAAAAATAGTAGTTTGCGAGTTTTATCAATTTTGAAGTTAAGGGGAAAAGCTGTGCTGCCAGAGGCACCTCGAACGAGGCTAGAGGCACCCTCAATGGTGCATAAAAGTAGTGTTTGGCCAAGAAGCTAAAATTAATCGATATATGAGCTACTATGACTATTTTGTTGCCGCGAACATTCCCTACTGCTGCTGTACAACTAATCCGTGACACTTGACTCCTACCGGCAGACTTACACCAACACACGAGCATGTTCGAATTTTAGTATATTGATACAGTTAGCCTCTAGGGTTTCGATGTTTGACAATGTACCTAAGTATGATTAGTTTGACCAAGGGTTGATCCAACATGACTTGATATTTGGAAGAGAGAAGTCTAGTCAGGACTAAATGACTAACAAGAGTAAGTTTTAACCAAATGTTATGTAGGTTAGAAGTCTACCAAGTAACTATAGGATTGTAGAGACGTTAGGGGGGTGAATAGTGTTGTTTGCCTTTAAAAAAATGAGTAAAATTAACGCAACAGAAAGAGAAGAAGAGAGAAAAAGAGCACACACTAACATAAGTCAATTTTTACTTTGTTTGGAGCCTTTGATGACTCCTACTACAAGGCCCACACTCGCTGAGTGTTTTCATTGGGCAATCACTATAATATTGAATCAATTACAAACTTTTAAGTACAATGCAACAATAAAAAATATACCGACAACAGAAGTATAGAAGAAGATCGAGTGTTGGTTGTCGGAGCAATGTTTTGGTGTTGTAGAGTCATTTTCAGAGCATAGTGCAGGAGCAAAAGTCATTGGAATTGAAGTCCTGAATCTCCTGGTCGAACCTGCTTAAATAGTGCATTTTTGGGCGCCCGAACCTGGTCTGGGCACTGCAGCATGCTGACATGGCGCACCCTCATCTAAATTCTATCTCCAGAATTTCATCCACCTCTGGATGCCCGAACCTGGTCCGAGCGCTCAAACCGCTAACATGTGTCATCCAATGGTTGTGTGCCACCTCAGCAGGGCACCTTCGCTAAAAACCCTTCCCGGACGCCCGAACCTGGTCCTGGCTTCTGGAATCCCCTTTTTCCAACAACTATAAATTCTTGCATCACAGAGTTAGTGCTATACAAACAATTATCTATCCTGCAAAATAGAGTAAGCACAATTATCATATGCAGTATAAATTAGAATCCAAGACCAAAATATAGTCAAGGTATCAACTTAGATTTCCAAAATATACCTAAGATGGATCAATGCCTACTGTCCCCTCGACCGGGAATGCATCCTCATGGGTTCACTCCTCTAGTGTCTTGCCTTCACTTACCAGTTGTAGACTTTCCTTGATCTGATCCCTTGACCTATCAGGACTTCCTGCCAGATCTCAACCAATTTGGACTTCAACTAGTTGTCAACCTTACTGGACTTCTTTCTACCAGGTCTCAACCAACCTGAACTTCATGCCAACTATCAACCTAGCTGGACTTCAGCCTGGTGTCTGGTCCTTTAGACCCATCAAGTTTAAATCCTGCACACTTGGTGAAAGTCATTAGATCACAAAGCATCTGACTTTAACTATTTGTCATTCATCAAAACATAAGTTCGATCATTGGTGTTAGCTGCACCAACAGTAACTAGTCCTAACTGGAGGTTAGGCAAGGTGGAAGTCTTAATGAGTAGAGTCAGACCCTATTGAGATAATTTAGGTGGTGAAAACCCTAGTGGGTGGTGACCTTAGGTCCTAGTGAGTGAAGTTAGATGGTGAAAACCCTAGGGGAGGTAACTCTAGGTCTTGGTGAGTGATGCCATGTGGTAAAAACCCTAGGGAAAGATAACCCTAGGTCCTGGTGAGTGAAGCCAAGTGGTGAAAATCCTTGAAACCCTAGGTCCCGATGAGTGAAGTCAGACAATGAAAATCCTAAGGGGAGGTAACCTTAGGTAACGAAAAGTCTTGGAGGAGTAAACTCTAAGCAAAGTTGATTGAAAGGTTTCGTTGCCAACCGAACCAATGAATTCTTAATTCTGTTAACACTGTTTCACTTTACTGTTCTATATCAATTGTGCTAACTCGGTGTTGAAGGTAAGTTAGACACTAAGCAGGACCTCTAAATAGGTCTGGAGGACTGATATTTGGAAGATAAGTGAGGTAAGTCACTAGAGGAGAGTGACTCAATGAGGACTCGTTGGAGGAGACAGTAGGTGTCAGACCAACTTAGAGTCATTTGGGATATCTAAGCTGAGTACCTTGACTGAGATCTTGGTCCTGGAGGGACTAGATATAATTAATATTGCTTATTTTAATTGTGCTAACTTTATTTTACATATTAGATACTTTTCTATTTATACTAACATGTTTTGCAGGTGCAAAAATCAAGTTTTGCATAGGATGAATAGTACTTGAGGCACCTTCGGGGCTACTGGAAGCACCTCAGAGAATTCAGCCAAAGCCTCCGCGCAGGAAACTTCTTTCCCGGCGCTGAAGGCGCCTTCAAAAGGATAAACTCTGCGGATGATGGGAGTTATCAGCTTCAAGCTTTTAGTGAAAGGTGCTGATGCTAGAGGCACCTTTGAGCAGGCTGAAGGCGCCTTCAGTGACCTTTATAAGCCCCATTTGAGCAGTTTCTTAGACACTACTTCGAACAACAACGCTCTACGCACTCGATGACTCTTCTGCTGCGAACATGTCCAACTGCTGTCACATCACCGATATGTGATACTCATCTACCGACGGTAAGCTGACACAGAACCTCAAGCGATCCAGAGATCTGCGAAAAGGAGTTGATAACATTTAATTTAAAGTTGTGTATTCTTTTCATATTTACAAAAAGGAAAGTATAGGTTATTACACTTCTCCTCTCTCATTTCTTGTACTCGATTCACTCTTCTGATATTACCAGAAGAGGATATTAGTGGATTTCCCATCGATACGCTCTAGAGGGCTGTGAGTCTTGAAGTAGGAGTTGCCGAATACTCTGAACCAAGTAAAACTGATCTTGTTCTTTGTTTGTGGTTTTTGTTTTCTATTTATTTTCTTTCCGTTGCATACTCTACACTTTTCATTTAAGTTTTAAAAAGAAAAAGATTGTTAAACACACGTGATTCACCCCCTCCCCTCTTACTTGCACACCAATCCTACAATCTAGAACTAAGAGCTTTAAGTATTAGAATCATTTTTGTTAAACAATTAAGGTATATATTGAGAAAAATATCTTACATAGAATATAAGTTGGATGGTTGAAATTGAGGAGAGAGTCGAATATTTTATGTAATGATAAAATACCTTTTAAACTTAAAAAAAAAACGATAGTTAGATCTGCTATGTCATATGACGTTAAATACTGGGTCATGACTCGAGCACATTAGCAGAAGATAAGAGTTGCAGAGATAAGAATGTTAATGTTGATGTGTGGACATACGAGGATAAACACAATAAAAAATGAGAATATTATAGGGTAAATTGGAGTTACATCTATTAAGGAAAAACTTCGAGAAGCACGTTTAAGATAGTACAAACATATACTTAGACAACTAATAAATGCTCTAGTTAGACAATGTGAAACTATGATAAATACACACATCAAACGAGGAAGATAAAAAAGACCTGATAGCAATAATAAATAAAATAGTTTTTTTTAAATATAGATGATGATATTGTAGGGAATAGAGTCCAATGACAAGAAAATCTATATAGCTGATCCTATTTAATAGGATAAAACTTGGTTGTTATTGTTGTTATTCTTCACTTTGCTTCTTCCAATTTATAATAGGGTAAAAATTTAAAGAAAAGTTGAAATCTTTTTTCTTCTACTTATCTCACCTATGTGATCCATCCTTTTAATCTAAAAATATGAATTTATCTATCAACTAATCCATCAATCCTTCATTTAAAACTTCAACAAACAATCTATAAATGCCCATAATTTTTATATCCTTTTAAATTACGATGATTGTGATTTCTTCTAATGATAGTAATTTCATCCATAGTAATTAGGTAGATATTCAAAGATCCTACTAAGAAACAATACAGAAGAGTTGTATATAGGCATTGATCGTAGGATTTGGAATGCCATATAATTTAATTAAAATATTTTAGAACTATATTCAACATTGATAAGCTATTATGTATTATCTTTACATTTTGACCAATAAGTAGTTAATATTAAATTTTAATATATTTCAACTTGAGTGGTCAAACCTCCAAATTTAAATAAAATCAAGGTTTTAGGACCCTCCAAATAATCGAGAAGAAATTGAGATATCGAGTTTACTATTTAAAAATCATTCTCCAAGTTGACTCATGTTACATTTAATTGGACAATGTGTGTCCTTCCATTAGAGGGCATTAAGACTCCTTCAATTATAAGATATTTGGTCTTCATGGGAATAGAAACATTTTAAAAAAAAACCCAAAGTATATTATTTAACCTATTTTTCTATCAAAACTATTTTTAAAAAATGCAAAAAAAAATTTAATAATATTGAGATCTCAATTATTTGGGGGACCAATGCATGGACACATCATAATTGATTAATATTCCTAAGTATTTGCTTATATTTTCTTCCACTAGACAACAATCATCAACTTCCAAATCTTAATTTATACTTTATAAATCTCCAGATTAATTGCTTTTGACTTGTCCTAATCATTACGATCAAACCACTCCACAAAAATATATGAACCAATTAAAGATAGTGCGTCACTCTTCATGGACAAGGAGACTTATGGGCTAAGAAAACCATTCATTGATTGCTTCATCATCATCTAATTTTTCTTTAATTAAAAATAAGTCATAATGGGTCAAATAAGTCATAATGGATCAATTTCAATTCGGAAGAAAAAAAAATTGACCAATCAACTCAATTATACCTAACAAAAATTCTAGTTGTATCTATTTTTTATTGATGCAAATAAATAAAAGAAATCATGAGCATATGTTATATTTAATTGGAGAGAAATATATAATAAAGTTTTTTATTAAAGAAAATTTATTCATTAATTTTTTTGTAGGTGGGACTTGATCCTTATATATTTAGACTTTAAAATTAAAAAAAATAATAATAAAATCCACACAAATTTAATTTATATATTTTAAATTTCATTTAAATAGAGTTATGTTGTATTATTGAAACCCATAGAAATAGAAATATAATATTGCGGCGCCGAGCTGGCTCATCTTCATTTTACGATGGACCGCGAGACATCTTAAGGAGCAGTGGTCCACCACCTCTCTTTTTCCCATCTCGTGTCTTGTATGATGACGCGCCTCTAAAAAATAAAGCTTCCACCAGAAGCCTTTTTCCTTCCACATCGACCACCACTCCACCTCCTTTGGCCTCGGAGCATCCGCCATGACTGACGACGACGGGATGGACGGAGCCTCCTCCTCCTCCGCCAATGAAGCCCTCACCGAGTTCCGGTCGCTGGTGGAGGCGGCCGAGCGCAAGTTCGCTCGCGTCCGCGACCTGCCGACTTCCGCGCGCGGGGCCCTACACATACTCCACTTCCGCAAGGCCTTCAAGGCCTACACTCGTCTCTGGCACTTCCAGCAGCAGCGCCGTGGCGAGCTCGTCGCGGGCGGCCTCCGGCGCTGGGAGATCGGCGACGTCGCCTCACGGATCGGGCAGCTCTACTACGGACAGTACCAGCGGACCAGCGAGGTCCGCTTCCTATTCGAGGCCTACGTCTTCTACGAGGCTATCGTGAGCAGGGGATACTTTGAGGCGGCGAGGGCGCCTGCGGCGGCGCTCGATCTCAGGTTGAGGTACAAGGAGCTGAGGTTCCTGGTGCGCTTTCTCATCGTCGCGCTGCTTCTGAACAGGAATGGCGAGGTGAGGCAGCTCGCCGATCGGTTTAAGGCTCTGGTAGAGGAGTCAAAGGCTGCCTTCCCGGTAATTAATGCTGGGCTATTGTCCTGTTTATTCTCCTTTCCATCGTTTTCCTGTTTGAAAATTTGTCCCAATATCTCAAATAATACTTGCACGAGAAAACTCCCGCTTCTTCTTGTGTTAACCAGTTCGGTGTTAACCAATAGTCTACTTTTCTGGATAAATAATAATGATTTCCTATCGAGATAATCATCTAATTTTTTCATCCAATGTGATAATTGAGTATCCTTAAATTCTCAGTCTCTGAAAATGGGATCTTGATGTTGCTTTGAAAATAACTTAATTTTGATTCACAAACGGAAAATTCTCATATTCACATAACTCATGGAAGTTGGAACCTGCTATCCTCAATTAGTTTTTTTTTTTTTTTTTTTTTTGCAGAAAAAAAGCTGATAAGCCAACTTAGCGCCAATTTTACCATTAAATTTACTTTTTTATATATATAAAGAAATATGGGTGCATTTGTTATAACAGACACATTATTTGTTCACGATTCTATTCATCTTCATTCAGGGAGACTGATGGCTGTGGAAACATAACACACTAAGGATTTTGTTAGCGTAGTGCAAAATCACATCATTCGTACTTTTCAAGTTTCATGTGAAAAATGGTTGGGAAGTTTTGGTAATTACTAGAATTTGCACAGCTGCATATTTCAGTGGAATGTGTTATTTGAATTACTTGATCCCTTTGCTCATTAATTTATTTTTGCACCATTTGAGTGTTGCAAGAAATGAGAAACATAGACACGAAGAGGAAAGCATAAACTTAGAACTAATAAGATTGAATACAAGAAGGCACAAATTTTATATTATTCATCAATGATTTACCTACATCTGTAGCTGCCAAAACACACATCTTATTAGAGTTGGCAGGATAGAAAACGACATAGGATCTGTAAGAGGAATTTAGTGCAGACAAACAGGTCAGGCCGCATAAATGGAATTGGATTGTTTCTTTCCCTCCCCTAGCGTGAGCATCGCTCTGCATGTTTCCTTTCAACCTGGTATATCAGCATATGTATAACTACTTACTAGGTCGAAAGTGCCTTCGGTATGTCTTTCTTTTACTGATATTTTTTTGTACAACATGATCTTGGTCATGAATAGCAAATGTATAAATAAGGTTCTTTGCTAATAGCTTAATGTTTGGGTAGTAATGATCATTTTATTATATTTTAAGATGGTATCAAAGCAAGGTGCTAGGGATGGCATGATCGATTGATTAGTAGGGCGTAGAGGCAAACTCACCCAATTAGTTTGTCAATTTGTTTTGATGGACCTTGTCCCATTGCAAGTGGTGTCAGAGGCCTTGCTCTTCACCAATAAGGCTGAGTATGGAATTAGACAAGCTGGCAGACAATGTGTGACTTCTTCTACATTCACTTTCAAATCTTACAACGGTACCAAAGCAAGGTACTATATTTAGGCACGCATTGATAAGAAGGGACACAATTGATTGGTTAATAGGATGAAGAGGCAATCTCACCTGAGTGATTTGGCAATTTGTAATAACAGGCCTATTGTCCCATTATTATAAGTGGGGTTAGAGCAGACCTTGCCCTTCACCAATAAGGTCGAGTGTGGGCTTAGCTGAATGGGCAGACAATGTGTGGTGAGGTTAAGGATAGTTGGGCTGTGAGTAATCCCATGAGAGCATTGGGCACCAGATGGTGAAAATTTCATACTTTGATTCATTAACTTCCCAAAAGAATGGACAGAGAGCTGCCTTTTGTTCCACTTTGGCAAGCGAGTGAAATGATCCATACATCAATCAGGTGAAGGGGGACATCCCATTTAATTGGTTGTTCATTTTGCATTGTTGGATCTGCAGCCTCATGGCAACATGCCAATTTTTGTTGGTAATGCTATTTCACCTTGTTATATATCTTTAGAGAGTTACTTTTCGTGGAAAATTTACTCGGATTTTACATTACCTTATCTGATTATTATTTCCTTTTGTTTGCTTTGATGATGAAATTCAGTTTTGACTATTATACTTTCACATATTCTCTTATATTTGAATGGAATTTTTACCGCTAGGCGATTAACTTTAAAGAATGGAAGCAAGTGGCACAAGAAATTTCCAGATTTTTGAAAGCTGATGCATCTTCTAAAATTTCAAGGCCTTTGAGATACAATGTTTTGTTTGATGCTCACCCAACCTCTTTCCCATGTATAGCAAGATTTCACTCTACAAGGGTGTTGAGACTGCAAGATGCTATATTGACAAGCTATCACCGGAATGAGGTCTGTAGATTCTTATGCTTCTCTTGAATGACCATGAGTTTGCTTGTGAAAACTCACCTTCTTGGGTATTTGACCCTTGCATTGATTTGTTAGAGTTAACACGACATCTTCTCTTTTGGTTTTACACAATTTGTATTTTCATGGGGAACTTAAATGCAAAATGCTTATAGTCTCTTCACTTACATATGCAATTTGACTAATTGTTTCAGATCAAGGTCGCAGAACATACACTCGACACTTTCAGGATGCTGCAATGCTTGGAATGGGAACCCAGTGGATCCTCCTACCAGCTTCCTACAAAGGAACCATGTGAAAATGGTGCTTCCAGTGACCAAAGTGGTGCTTCAGGACTGATTGATATAAACCTAGCTGCCGATATGATGGATCCAGATTTGCCTCCAAATCCCCGTAAAGCAGTTATTTACCACCGTTCTTTCTCACATTTGATAGCGGTGAGTGTTAATGTAGTGGCCTTGTGTGCTATTAATATTTCATCAGTGCTAATGTAGTGACCTTGTGTGCTATTAATATTCTCTTCGTGCTCTATTGCATTACTTTGTTATCAGATAATAATTGGCCCAGCATTCCAGTTCTTTTATTTTTGTGTTCAGGTGCTGTAATTGTTACCTTCCTTTCTAATTGTCATACTATTTGTATAATAATAAGCAATTCAGTTGTTCTATCTTCAAAAGAAGAGGACATAGACGTTGTGATTTTTTTTTTCCAATTGTCTGCATCTTTGTAGGAAGAATAGCAGATATTCCCAAATCTAGAGTTATTATTGTTGCATTCATTTTCATTGCCAACCATTACTCCCAACTATTTAGGGTTGGCTGCAGTTTTATTGTCAATCATTGAACTATATCTATAACATCTTCTAAGTGATATTTATACCGTGTGACTTACAGATGATGTAGTTTTATAGCAAATGTGGTTTGGGTACATGCTAATGGAGTTCAGCCATTTCTTATGTTGCCTAATATAGCCTCTAGTACTGGTTGTTTTAGTTCTTTGTTGCTGCATTTTAATCTTCTTTTATGTGTTCATGTCAGAGTAATATCATAAGAAATCTTGAACATAAAGGAACAATCAATAATGGGGTTTCAACTCAATTGATCAATATTTACTGCCAGATCTGAGATTATGGTTGTAGATTTTTTTTGGGTGCGAGTATTGTAGAACTTAATTCCTGTGGCTCATTCCAAAAACTAAGGTTCAATGTGCTCCTATAGGATGGTTAAGTGGAAAAAAAGGGCATCTCGGTGCACGAAGCTTCTGCCATGCGAAGTCCCGGGGAAGGATCCATTGTACACAACCTTAGCCTGTTTATTTTTTTGGCAAGAGATTGTTTTCAGGATTCGAACCCGTGACCTCTGGTCACAAGGCAACTATTTTACTGTTGGGCTTAGGCTCTCCTTCAGCATGGTTAATTGGAAGTATAAAGGAATTTTTGCATCGTTGCATTATAAACATGTAAACAACACAAAATATTGGTGGAACCTAGAGAGTTTCGAATAATAAATTCAAGGTCAAGGTCTCAAGGAAAGCCAAACATTGAAGCCAAGAAAAAAAGATACATATTTTTAACAGATAACTAGTACCAAACTTGAGGACTGATAACCTTCTGAACCGACCTTCATTTTTGGATCAAATATAAAATATGATGAATTTATGTTTATAATAAAAAGTTCCTTTCCAACTAATTAATGATTTAAAGAAACTGCCACTTCTACCAAGTTCAAAGAGTGGTGAAATTTTCTATTTTTGTTCTACATACCTGAAGGACATATACTCTAAATGCATCGATGCTTATGATTTTTTGCATTCATTTGCCATTTTTAGCTTTTTAAAGCTTCTTATGTGTAGGTAACAGCCACAATATGTGAAGATCTGAGTCCAGATAGCATTTTGCTAATCTATCTTTCAGCTTCAGGTTTCTCTCTTGTGCTGCTGGTATCATGTTAATTAAACTTATCAGATCTTTGAATTTTCTTATTATAACACAAGCAAACTATCTGCAGGAAAACAAGATTCCAACGTTATTCAAAAAGATATCCATGGAAAATCATCAAGCTCCTCAAAAGCCAACTATGCTCCACATGCTTCATGGGAAAGGGACAGCTCATTGTCTCAACCTGCTTCTTCCAATAAGCCAAGCTCAATTGCCAATTTAGGACAGTATTTATATTTAGGTTCTCACGGGGTTGGAGGTACTGTCCATCACATCTTGCATTGAATTAAGTCATAGGTAGTATTTATTAGAATGCACAAGCTTGATCTCCTTTTTATGGAGGGTGAGACATCCAATTGTGCAATAATTTAACTATCTTCCTTGAATAGCAGGTTCAAACAATCTTTATCCCGAGGATTTGGTTCCGTTTACAAGAAAGCCACTTTTTTTGGTAATTGACAGTGACAATAGCCAAGCATTCAAGGTAGACTCTTAATTTCCTATGGTGGTGAACAGAGCATAACTCCTATGTTTTTTGTACATCTTTTCAGATTTATATTTGATAAATTTGGCAATTACACTATTGCAAACCGTGGTAAACC
>JBBPFQ010804053.1:0-12923 GCA_037974815.1 Kaempferia elegans
CGCCTCAGGCTCTAGGGAGCCCTTTGTACCTCGGTGCGCCTCGCGCCTCTGATAACACTGTTCTTCACTAAGTTGGTAACTCCAAGTCCTTTGTGTTGGGGAAGTGCTATGGAAGTTTGCAGGACACCTGCAAAGGTAGCTTGATAGTGGCCTTGAAGCCTCATGTTGTTGGCATTTATGATCTTCATCTATGACTCTTGTCCTCTCGTTGTGCATGAAGCAGAGCACATGGTTGTCATCCTCACTGACAATTGCGTCCTCCCTTGGCACATAGAATGATTTGTGTCTTATTGGTTGTTACTGAAGATGAATTCCACGACCTTGTTAATGAAGAGGAGCCTTGGTAAAGCTGGAGATTGTTGGTGGGTGTGACACACGTGGTACAACATGTCCTTGGACATGTCAAGGAGAAGATGGATGAAGTAGCTGAGGGAAATGTTGGTGACACCTAGTCTGTGGTTGCTGTGGATGAGGCTGAAGAGGTTGAGTGTAGAAGAGTAGCAACCATTCAATGCCAGACTGGCCACGGAGTTAACAAACGGTCTTAGGGAACACTGGCTGCCCTATGATGCATTCCTGTCGAAGCTACTCTGTCAATGTGAACCAGTAGCCATTGCAGAGGTGAATCACATGCAGTATCCCGTCAAAAAAAAATTATGCCCAACGATGGGCTCGAACTGGACGCGCTATTGTGGATGTAGACTCCATTAAGCAACTCTGGAATGTGTCATTTGACTTGGAGGCTGTGGCAGTTGGTGCACTCGATGACGGGCGAGTTACCAATGATCTAGACAGTAAGGTCAGTTGTCTTTGGCAGTGGCTTCTCAAACACGTTTGTCACAAAGGCCTCTTCAACCACATTGAGCTGTGGCCGCAAAATACTGGAGGTGCTTCTTTTGGTAAGGAACAGGCAAGTATGCCAGCAAGGAAAAGTTGAGGGAATTGGAGGAAGCAAAGCAGTGAATTCTAGCATTTGCCATCTTTAATGTTGACATGCTTGCTACCTTCATCCAGATGTGCTCAATTGAGGATTTCATTGGAAGGGTTCATGGTTGTGGTGCTCTTGGTGGAGTAGGAAGAGGTCGAGCCACTGCCGACAATCGATCTCCTCAACTTTGGCTGCAGTAAAGGAGAACATGTTGGAGGGATCCACTAGAGCAGGGAATGACGGAGGAGGGGCAAGGTGGCAGTACTGATTCATGTACATGAGCTTGACAAACACCCCTCCCCTCGGCTTTGCTCCCTTTGTTCATTTCCATCTCCAAAAATTTTTATCAGTGTGGCATCTTTATGTGAGTGTTACATCAGTTTTTTAATGGGGAATAGACAAAAAAATATCTAGAAGGATAGATTTTAACATACTTTAAAAATTATTGTCTTAATTTGAATTTTTTTAAAATATTGGCTAGATATGTGAAAACGTATAAACAGTAGGCTAGATTTATGTATTAACCCAGAGTAATATGATCTCCCATCTCTCATATTTATTATTATTAGCTATTTTCTTGGATGATTTTTTTTAATAAAAATGATCACATCGAATGTATAATAATCCTATATTTTTTTTTTCTTTAGCTTAAACAATAGAAACATGTACACAGGCAATAGGTTTGTCCATATATTTTGGTTGATAGTTTTGTTCAGTTGTCAACTGTGCTCCTGATCTATGTTTCCTACTTCTTAGTCCGTGCACTTGAACAAAGACCTGTTTGGTTCACAGCCAAGTCTGAATATCACAGGTCTTAGGTTCATTAGCCTTAAATGGAAAGTTGCTTGTGGTTTTATATAATATTAGGAAATACAAAATGGCAGTTGAAGATCATACATAGTCAAAACATCTTTTTGGCTTCCTGCACTGACTAGTGTCACCAGTTTACATATCAATGCTATAACAAAGAATTATTGACTGGTCAGTTAGTTCAAGCTTTAGTCAATGGACTGAAATTTTGCACAGTTTGTGCTAAATTTAAATTGTGACCTTGGTTTTCCCATATAATCTCAAGTTTTTTGGGGCTAAACCTAGCAGGCTCAAGGTTGTTCTGAGATGATGGTTGCTTGAAAAGGTTGTGAGTTCAGATAAAAAGCATTTTCCAATGACTTCACAATATAAGAATTTGGAAAATTGAATCATTTCACCATTGAACTTCTATTGCTGCATAGAAACTTGATTCCAACTGATTGTATATGATTCTAAAATAACATAGAAACCTGATTGGTACATAAATTTAGTGAATTAAAAGTAAATCTAACTGCTAGAAAATTAAATTAAATCAATATTATTATAAATTAAATTCAATTTATAATAAAAGAGAGGGATGATGAATTTTATATTATGTCATCAATTGGAACCACAAAGTTGAAGATAGTCAATATAATTTGATACCTAACAATAATTAAAAATAAATTAGGTCACATTAATACATAAACGTCACATTATCAGTGACTTAGGAGTCATATCATGTTGGAGCTGTAATCAATTCGATGATAATAATATCTCTATATCAAAAGAAATTGACAAGGAAAGTTCTTATTGATCATCTCATTTTAATTCTTAATGGAGAGAATTAAACAATCTACAAAGGTATGAACTTATATATTTTTATTATGAATAAACAATTTACTTCTATATTGTGCCACCTAATCTAACACAAAATATTACTTAGCTTGCAGAATTTAGGCATGTTTTAAGAATCTTATGTCAAGATTTTGGTACTAAGGAGCAGAGGGTTTCTGCTTCCCATATACTACTTTCTTCATATCTATTGTATTATATGAAGTTTTTATTATTATAACATCTTTACATATTATAATTGTTCTAAATAAAGTAAAAAATATTTTAAAAATATTTTATATTTTTAAGCTGAATATTATGATTTGGTTCATTGAATTATTCAATAGTTCATCATTGCAATTTACAATATGAGTCATGATTTGACAACATTGGTGTCAAGTAGTATACAAGAAAATTAGCTCTTTAAGATCACAAGATTTGGAGACTCTCTACAAAGGAATATATTATATCAATGCAAATCTTAATTCATTTGTTAATTGTCAATCAGATGTCTTACATTCTTATTTCATTATTTTTATTGTTCGATTTCCTCTTTGTCTATCTTAGGGTAGCATAAATGTGTCTTTATCATCTCAGTCATATTTAATGGTAGGTTGAATGGTCTCTAAACTAACTGAATCATAAGGGATTTTTCTAAGTTTACGTCTTATGGTTTAGTCAAATGTTCTTTCTTATCAAAGAAAAAAGTAAATCGGTGAGGTAATAACATTGGTGGTCTTATGGTTAGAAGGGACTAAATCATCTCATGTTGTTGTAGTTAGTTACGTGATTCAATGAAAGGTTTGTTAATTTTTAGTGAAGCAAATTTTTTTTATAAAAAAATTACATGTTTTTGAATAATCTACTTTTCAATTTGAGTCTGTGTGTGTTTGGCTTTGAAATTTTATGTGTAGGCAGGATTCATTCTCTACCAATTTGTAATAATTTTTTTTGCTCATGGTAGTATTCAGTCTTTATTGCTTTATGATAGATTTCTTCTCTTGAATAGAAAAACATATTGCCTTCTAGTTGTAATTTTAACCTAAGTTTGCTCAAGAATTTAGAGATAACAAAAAATATTTTTTTGTAATACCACAACATGTGTTTTACTTTTAAAATTGATATTGGTAACCCTTAATAAAGCTTGATTTAGAGTTACTAATTTACTATACAATCAATCTTTGAAGTTTGTAGGAACCTATGTTTTAGTTAATCTACTTTTCATATTGGGCCATAGCGTAACAGGTTCTACTCTTGCACTTGAACGATGCTAAAATTTCATATTGAGTCCAATGAGTTTCATTTTTGCAAAGTGTGCACATTTGATAATTGATACTGACCATGGCCTTTCTAAGTCGTAGTTGGTTTTATGATCTTCACTTTTAAAATTCTCTCATGTGCTTTGTAACCGTAGTGTATCTTTGTATCATATTTATCTAAGTATATCGAAAACTAATGATCCTTATAAAGTAAAGTCGTATGATGGATGATAATTTATTCTATGAAGTATAATATGATAAATGATGAACAAAATAAGGTACAAATAAAGAAGAATAAGCATATGATGTGTACGTGTTATCTACTTTTGTCTGTTTGTTTTTGATGAATAAGGTATTTAATGAATTAATGATTTGCAGGGTTTTTATGAGAAGAACTATTAAGGAAAAATTAATCAACAAACAAACTAAATATAAATAGTTATCAAAAGAGAATGTGATTATACCAAAATAGTGCAAGTTGATTCACTGATTAAGTTTCTATGTGGTTGTATCTTGATCAATTAATGGGGATCTTCTATCTTGTGAGTTCAATTTGAAATGCGTTGCACCTGATCTCAACCAATTCTGCATTAGCCTGTACTAGATCCCAATCTACTTTGTAAGGTGTAGTTTGCATTTCATATTGGATCAAACCATATATTTGAATGGACTCCAAAAGATGTGGACCCAACAATTTTTTTTTTAGTCTGAAGCCTGTCCTGGTTACAGTAGCTCTACTAGATGTTGTTTGTTGCTCTTTGGATTTGTCGCAGCAAGTGACCAGATGCTGCCAGATTACGGAGAAGGTGTGGGGGCAATATAGCTAAAGCCAGGAGGTTTCTGGTGGATTGAGTTTACTAGCGCTTGGTGGTCCTCTTGCATAGAAGAGGATATGGGATAGCCGTGACAGGTCTCTTTGCTAGATTGGAAGGATGCATCAGTGGAGAGGATGCCTTCTCTTGGTTTGGATCCTTCACTAGGGTTCATGTTAGAACATGGGTCAACGCTTGCGGTAATTGGCATGAGGGCTCTGCTGACCTATAGGAGGAGGGTTACACTGGAAGGCCTATTGGATTGCAGCAAAAGAGAGCTTTAAGCAGATATTGATCTATACAATAAACATTGGGTTCAGGGTTCTTGCAGAGGATAAGTCAGTTCATTCGTGCTAGTCAAGTGACCTGAAGCAAGGGTGTTAGGTTCTTTGGCAATGACCCCGATTGTTGCATTAGTAGGGTGTGGAGGAGGAGGTGCTACTAAGAATCTTTCTCGTGGTTCACTTAAGATGGCACGTGGTCGAAGTCATCAGACCTGTTAACATGGAACTTTGCAAAAGGGGCAGAGATGAGTTCCCATAGCTACATGGTTTTGTTAAGGTAGATTGTTTGAGTAGTGTGTGTTCTCCTTTCAAACATATGAAGGTCAACGTGGGCCTTGATGAGGGTTGCATTGGTTTTGGTAATGGGTGATAGCACACACTCTCCTACATAGGTTAGTGGAGTTGGGATATTACATTAGATTTAGAGGCAAGGGAGAACTCTCGATTGACCAACCTTCGGAGTAGAGGATGGTATGGATGGAGGTCAACAAAATCCTGGTGGTGTGTGGTTCCTCACATTATGGGTGGGCATCTGTGATATTAGTGGAAAGAAAGAGAATCAGGATTATGGTGATGGTTGTGTGGGATGTTTGAGGGGTTAAATGAAAGCTCTTCTACTAGCAGATCACAACGTGATGGAATGTGAATAAGGGACCACAGGGCAATCTTGAGCTGAATTGGGAATTTGTCTTGGGATGAGAAATCAAACACACGAAGAGAACTCCAGATTTATTAATTGCAAGATCTAACAAAAGAGACCGATCTTTCTTTGTTGTAGTAAAAGGTGATTACGCTCATCCTAGGTGCCTATCATAGCCCATTCTCAGGTTATGTGAAGGGAGGTAAATTACGTGGTCAACTTATGGCCGACCACCAAGTGACTAGGAGGTGGGAGGAATTTTTTCCCCATGTGCTCATTGGGAATTAATCCTTGCTCTATTGTAGTAAATTTGCCACCTTCTAGCCAACTGGGCACCTCATGAGTCTCTCTTTAAAACACAATAAAATTACACCAATTCTAAAATTTAATCAAATTTAGACCTATTTTATAAATAATTTATTTCTGAAAACGATGATTAAAAAATACTTGATGTAGTATGAATTAGCCAAAATAAATCTTACAATCCTTAACAAGATTTTGAAATATTATCCAAATCAAGCCAACTAATATTATCACACCACGCCTGCATTTGGCTTTTAATTGCTTATTTGCATATGTATTTTTTTAATCCTTGACTATCAATGCAAATCAAATTGTAGTTGCATTACGAATTTGTATTATTATTTGCCTTTCCCAACCATGTGATATCCGAATGCAATTTTAAAAATTGTTGATCATCCAGACTACTTGTATAGTTGTATGTGTCGATTACTTATCTGATATATTATTATCACATCGCAACCGCATTCTTGTATCCATTTTGAATGTGTGCCACGTGATAATTTGATACCATGCTTGCAGAAATTTTGAAAACCTTGACTGCCAATGCAGTGCTGCACTCTTTATTCCAAAAAATATTGTCAATTAGATTTACCATGCCATTTTATTTTTTATTCATCCGTCCAATTTTTACTTGCACCATTAAACACTTAGATTGGAACTCCGAACAGCAGTGCGCTAACCAATTACAATGTTTTCATATGGGCAGGTTGAGAGTATAGTTCTGAGTATTATTTCCATGCTCTCCGGTCCTAATGATGAATCTCCTGCAAATGTGGAAGCTGCTGTAAGCCAAACCATGAAAACTTGCAATAATTTTTACTAAATGTTGTAACAACTTTAAAATGAGTTTTTTTGGGGTAGGGTAATTCAAACTGATTGAATAATTATACCAACTTCGACTTGTAACATTCTTATTGTTCTACTTCATTATGGATTTTAAATCTCTGCAAAATCTCTTGACCTCGTAGACTCATCTTGCAGTGCTCTTCATTGGCTGTGTAAATTGCAGAAGGAATGGAGAGATAACAGGGACATATTCAAAAAGAAGGTGGGCCGTATCGTCAGACGATCTCAAGAAATGATGTGAGATTTGCGCAGGCGGCTTTCTTTTGGAGCTACGTAATGGCGTCTGCAAATCTAAACACTTTGGCTAGATCTGCTTGGCTTGCAGGCTCATTGCTCGAGATAAAATGGTCTCGCAGATAACGTTTTGAGGCCGTTCTAGTTAAGAGTCGAGATGCTAAGTCTTGGGACTGTTTCCATTGTTTCGGTGGACATATTTTTGCTATCATTCTCTACTTTCATCATGTAATGATAAAAATACAGGTTCGCTTTGGATATTTATCACTGTCGTTTTATATTAACGGTATGTTTGATCTTATTTATCTTAGTGAGAGTTAATTGTTACTTAAAGATGGTAAGGAAGCTTCTTAATTTCCTTAAAAATGTTATATCAAGCAATTGGTCTGAGTAGTGTTTCATAATATTAACACGCTTTTGCGTTTAGAATCATTTAAACGGGTTGAACCAGTCCACCACTCGAGTCATGTGGACCTGGTCGATGCCATGAACCATGATGGATTTTTTTTTTTTTTTCAGTTGAATTGATCTTACTGTATAAATCTATTGAACAGATCAACTTTAGAGATTGAATCTAATACCGTAGGCAAACAAATGTAAGGAAAAAGGTTCAGAATTAATCAGTTGGTTGGATACTTGACTTGCAATAAAAAAAAATAGTCTTCGCTTTCACTTAATCAGTTAGTAGGAAAAGTGTTTCTTTCAGCCAAATTGTCAAAGTTTATTTTCTTAAGCCATCACTATGAAATCAACAAACTTATCATTAGGGGATAGATGACATAGCTAAATTGTCATTAACATAAATATTTAAAATATTTTTTCTTATTCAACTCATTAATATTTTTCTAATTAAATGAATGAATCAAACAATTCTATTATCATGTATAATGGCTCTTAACATTACTTATCTATGGGCATTTTTATATTTGAGAAAAAAAAATATTATAGGCATTTATGAAGTTTGTTAAAATTCTTTTTAGAAGTGAAATATATATTTTTAATAAATAATATAGTATTTTATATTATAGGATAAATGAAATTATGGGTAAAATATGAAATTAAAAAAACATTACTAAATGTATTTCGGTGTGATCTCTCTCTCTCTCTCTCTCTGTTCATTTCCTGCTCTTCTCCTTCGCCTATTCCGACGGCGGATCCCACGGCCAGAAGATCGACACCGCTGCTCGCCTCCTCCTCTTCATATCTCCAGATCTTGAGATCAAGCCCTTCTTCCTCTTTTATTGGTGGATCGAGGAGTCTCGTAAGCTTTTGCTGGCCATCCTTTTTGTCCCATTTGGTTTCCTCGATTTACGGTCTTATGGTTTTTGATCTGCTTCCTTGGGAGGGAGGGGAGAGATCTGCTGCGGAGGCGACTTGAGAGAGGAGATTCTTGACTCCTCCGCCGTTGATTATCGCGATGGCTGCTCCACCTGCTAGGGCACGCGCCGATTACGACTACCTGATCAAGCTTCTGCTGATCGGAGACAGCGGTAAGGCTTCTTCTGCTTTTTTTTTTTCTACCACGGATTTGATGACGTTTTCATGTGCTTCTTTGATCCTCTTTTCATCTGAAAGGCCCAGTCTTTCTTGTCCTTTAACCCTTAATTTAGATTTGGACGATATGGACATCATTGATATCTGGGTATGGATTGGATAGATCTGCGTGAAGCTTGAATTTTGATGGTCTATTGGGACTACTTTTATTGGATTTCGAAATGTTGTGCTTTGTCAAATGTAATATTGAAACTACTTTTATTGGATCGCAAAATTGCGATATCTTCCCATGGTTATTGTGTCACGCGATCCAAAGTCAAACTTTTGATGTTTTCAGTTATAATGGATTAACTTGTCTTCTTATATTTCATTAAAAAAAAGAACTAATCCCTTTTGCCTATTTATTCGTGGGAGTTTGATTTTATTTTTTTTGTAGCATACATTGTAAAAGATTCTAATGAACTTGTGTTGCTAGTGTTCTAATTGTTTTGTAAATTTGGGGTTACCGGTTTCTCATCCAGGTTCGAACTGCAAAAACTATGATTTTGTGCTTCTAGCTGGGAGTCAATTATCATATAGAGAATGCCAGACATACCTTATGGTTGACTGTTTAAATAATCATTATGGTTTACATTGAATTCAATTGCTAATCTTTTGTGTTGCTTATTGTTGAAGAATGAAACCTTAAATCACAGGATTTCCCAATATTTTAAGGTTTTAAGTTTTGCTATATATGCAAATTGGGATGAGTAGATATGAATATGTCTGCTTTACATATTTTCCTTTGCCAATATAAAGAATTTTGAATGTGGTTCCTCAGTGGTTTATTTACTTGGAGATAAAAGAAAAGAGGGAGGATATGGAAGCTAGTTATTTTCTAGATAAGAGTACCCAAATTTAAAAATCTTAGTTTTTCTTTGACTAAAATTACCTAACTTGCATACCTTTCTTATTTCATTTTCTCCAATTTCTCTTCTAGTAACCATCTCCTACGAGTATTTTGGTTTTAAATTTTCTAATTAAATGATAGTCCTTGTTCCATTGTCTGTGCTTCTTATGAATTTTTTTCTCTTTGCTTTTCTTGCATAAACGAACTACATCTATAATGAAACTACATCCAATAAGGTGGAATATGAAACAAAAGGAAAAAAAACCTGGCATTAACTAGTTAAAACGGTTGCTTCACAGCATATTGTTTACTGCAAAACCATAATTTGGGCAAGAATCAATTATTTGTTTGGTGAAATCCCCTGTTGACCGAAATTCCATTTTCTCAAATTTTGTCAAATCTTTCCTGGTTTTAGAGATCATTTTTCTTAGCATTAGTGATTGATTTGCGAAAATCTTAGCCCTGTGTAATATTTTTCAAGATTGATTTATTAAATTGTAATTTTATATCAATGATTATACATACATGTTATTGTTGTATAGAATATTGTCTGTAAATCTATCCCCGCTTGTTGTGAGGTAATGGAAATGAGAGTATGCGTGCACATGGCGTGTTTCTGCAGTATAGAGTTTTGTTGTCTGTCTGCTTCTATCCAATCATTGTTGCTATGTAGGAATGACAGTGTGCACAAAGTCATATATACCGAAATGATGGACCTTACCAATTTACAAATAAAAGAAATTCTTTATATTTACGAATCTTCTTGTTATGATGTTTCCATTATTTTTGATAGATGTTTTGTTTTACTGTAGGCGTTGGGAAAAGTTGTCTCCTTCTGCGTTTCTCTGACGGTTCGTTCACAACAAGTTTCATCACTACAATAGGGTATATTATGTTTAAAGCTCTTTAAGGCTTTTCTTTCTCAACTTGATTATTTTATTCTTGTGTTCTTTTTTCTGTTTTTGATTGTCTGTCTCTTGCACAGTATTGACTTTAAAATAAGAACTATAGAATTGGATGGCAAGCGAATTAAACTCCAAATTTGGGATACTGCTGGCCAAGAGCGTTTCCGAACTATAACAACTGGTATGCTTTAATTGTTTTCTTTTTCTTCTTGAAGCAATTGCTTTTAGGATGCATCTTTTGCGCTCACATTTGATTTTTTCAAAAGCTTTTCTGGACTGAAACTGCCTTCTCTCCATTTTGCTAGCTTACTACCGAGGTGCCATGGGCATTTTGCTTGTTTACGATGTCACCGATGAGTCATCTTTTAACAGTAGGCACCTTTACTCTTTATTCCACATACTTAATTGTTTAGATTATATTCTTCCTCTTCCTGACATAACGCCTGCCAGACATAAGGAATTGGATCCGAAACATTGAACAACATGCGTCTGACAATGTGAACAAAATTCTAGTCGGTAACAAGGCTGATATGGATGAAAGCAAACGGGTATGTTCTCTTGGTGTTTGGTACCAATTTAATCTTCTATCTTCAACTACAATAGTTTGGCTTCCCCCAAGGCTTTACTTTTGTGGTTTCACAGGCTGTGCCTACTGCAAAGGGACAAGCACTTGCTGATGAATATGGAATCAAATTTTTCGAAACCGTAAGCACTATACTGTGCATATTTTTCTTTTGACGGTTGCTTCTGCTCTCTGACCGCCTATGTTTATACTGCACAGAGTGCCAAGACAAATCTGAACGTGGAGCAGGTCTTCTTTTCTATAGCTAGAGACATTAAGCAAAGACTCTCCGAAACAGACAGCAAACCTGAGGTACCAAGAAATTTCCTATAGCCAAACTTTGAGCAACAATCTTAAGCATTTGTCAATTTGATGCAGGATCGGACAATTAAGATCAACAAACCAGACCAGGGAGCTGCCGAAGGCACCGCGGCGACCAGATCAGCATGCTGTGGATCTTGAGTGATCGATTCGATGAGGCGGAGATGGACTCAAATGTGGTTGATAACTAATTTGCATGTCATGGGCAACAAAGGTTATCAATTCAATGGACTCATGGTGGGTGCTTGTAATTTCCTGGTGCATTGTCTCTTTGACTGCTTTACTTATCTGATGCTTTCTCACTCTCTGTCATTTGGTATTGCAAACCTGCAATTCCTATTCTATTATCTTTGTAAAATCTGTGTGGAAAATGTATGCTTTATCACTTTCATGTCACTGGAAAATATCACCAGCTATTGTGGAGTTTTTCCTAATTCTCTAAATTATAAAGAATCTAGTGTTTTATCACTTCATTTGTGAGGTAGCTATGAGTAACATGTTAACATGTTGTATACATCCAGGAATAAATTATTGGTAATTTTAGCAGGGATCTTTCGCCTGTTCAATTTAGATTGCTATATAGATATTTTCTCTCTTATATATAAGACCGTTGTCCATTTTATGTTGCACATCCGTGCACATCTAGAGTTTTTTTTTTTTTTAAATTTAAGATTTACGGTATAATATTTAGAATTTAGGAAGTGAAAAAAACACCCACCAGATGTGGATGTGCAGCATAAGCTGAATATCATTCATATATATATTATATACAGGCAAAAATTAAAAGGGTATCCTAATTAGTTGAATTATTAAAAGGATATTAAAAAAATAAAATTAAAAGCGAGTCTTATTATATTTTTTTTTATGTCAAAAATATTTTTATTCGAGTGATAGTAAAAAAAATGTAAAACTGTAACATTAGCTAGAATCCTAATTATAGAATATGACCCTAATTGAAGTGTATATATTTGTAGAATACACTGTGGGGATGATAAGAAGAGATATTTTATATCCAAAAGGGCTATACTTGGAGATACTATTTTTACCCTACCTTTGAGTGCGGTTTAAACTATTAATTTATGTAATTGGAACTAACCAATTAAGTTTAGGACAAAACTTAAAAATCAATGACCGATCCAATTTTATTTAGTATGAATGTGCAAATGAGGGAATCCATAAAAATAATTCTAACATACCCTATAAGGAATTTCTAGCGGACCTGTGACAATTTTCAAGTCCGGCAAAAAAAAATTTGTGAATGGAATGATTTTGAACATAAATTTATTAGTAAAATACCTTCACCTAATTTTAAATTATCGAAATAATTAGTGGTAAAAGGTGGTTCACTCGCCCCCAGCACCTCCGTCAATCATTCTCAGGGCCAACACGAAGGAGATAAATCACGAGGGCTACTAGCCCGAACAGTGACTAGTGTATAAGGGAATGCAGCATCTGACTTCGCCAAGAATTGACCTCAGACCTGATGGCAACATCTCACGTACTAGCCATCAATCCATCATATGAGGACATAAATTATCAAAACAAAAACTTTAGGTAAGAGTGGAAGCCCTTAAAAAAATAATTAATAGTTTCAATTTGTACTAAAATTTTCAGTCTGTGACCGAAAATTCATCTTTTACCTTCTCAATGGACAGAGAAGGGGAGTTTTAATGGGTGTGATAACTAATCGATAATAAATGGATTGGATAAAAAAAATAGCACGCACTTAGATAATAAATATACCATTTTTTTTAAAAAAAATTCAATTAACGATTTAGATAATTAACCACCTTTTTATTTTTATGTGTTGTAAAATTATATAT
>JBBPFQ010804162.1:0-12923 GCA_037974815.1 Kaempferia elegans
AAGACAAGGCTTTTCAGTATACATCCCAACATGGAGTCCCTTATGGAGTTGAAGAGCTAAGTTCTGAGGGATCCGACCAACACTGATGTTGATTGGCCATATGCTAAGGGGAGCATTGATCCTCTGGACCACAAATCCCTGGTTCATCCCTGGATCAGTGCACATCAGTCGTTGGATCATAAGAGGGATCAATATTTAAATCTTACCTCCGATCCAACGGCTGATGTGCACTAGTCCATGAATGAACCAGAGATTGTGGTCTAAGAGATCTTAACTGATGCTAAGGGTCCCTTATGGAGTTGAGAGCTGAGTCATAAAGAATCCGACCGGCATTGGTGTCAATCGGCAGTATGATGAGGGTTATGACCCTACAGAGCGGAGTGCTAGGTTCGTTGTGGAGTTGAAGAGCCGAATTCTAGAAGATTTGATCGGCCACGATCTACATTAATTCAGAACTGTCATTGGACCTACATCTGATGTATACTCGTACTGTCCTTGAACCCAATCAAAGGAGAACATTGTCGATAGTTTGCCATAACAATACACCAATGCATAAGCATTTACATCAAGACATATATACCACTGTTTCATTGCCATACAAAATACCACACAACATTATTCTCAAGCCATAACAAACACAACACGTTTACAACGATGTCGATGCGGTTGAGGTTCGCTGCTTGTTCCCAAGGATTATCACAATGACAGTCACATCGTCGTGGTACTTTCTTCTCCTTCCCACAGGAATGTTCATTAGTTCCTCAACAGAAAAACCTAAATCACATACGAATAGTTATTAGACGCTAGAGATAAACAGCTTTATAAGAACCATTAAAATTCTTGGCCCTCCTAAAATGGACAGAGATCTCAGATTTTATGTTTACTTAAAAAGCCTACTAGGTTCAAACTAGGTTAAGACATACAATCAATCAATTTAAGTCAGACTAGAAGAAGTCAAACTGTAAATCGAAAAAATTTCTAAATAGGAGAAAGTTGGTGCATATCTGTAAAATACTTTGTTTGAATCAAATGTTTGCATCGTGGATAAACCATATTATAGTACATTTGTTATACCAGAATTTTGTGCAGCTCGTAGCACAAGCTGCTCGATCAAATGTTTTGCTGGGTCATCGAATGGATTGTCCTGCATAAACTGGTGAACTAGTTGCACAACTTCATCATTTGTGAAGAAGTCGAACAATCCATCACTGCCCAAAACAACAAATAGGTCATTCTCTGAGACTTTATGACTCATAGTGAACGGATGATTATGAACATATGGTGGACTACGCAGGTCACGAACACGAAGAATTCCCATTAGAGCTTCATTCAAATGTTTCTGCAAAACATATTTAACAAAAAAATCACTGATACGTAAACGGTCATGGTTTTATCTTTTAAAAAAAATCTAAAACAGTTACCTTCTTCAAGTAACCAACACCAAATGCTCGTGTAAGTTTTAATTTTCCTTTCACTCTCCCACCCACAATTGGTGAAGGATCATCAGGATGATCAGATAAAATTCTCTTATATTCTGCTTCATTCTCAAGTGAGTGGTTCTCTGTTAGCTGTATAGCTTGAGGTGCATCATTCCTTGCATAAGTTGTAGCAAGCACAGCTCTACTGTCCCCTAGATTCATAACATATAAGTCCATGCCACGGAGAAGCACTGTTAAGACACAAGAACCAACCGAAACTAAGTCAGGTCTATCTTCCATTTCTTGCTCTACCCTGTACATAAAATCATTCTCTGCTTGGAGCAAGGAATTACTAAGGCAATTCAGCACACCTAGTCGGAAAGACTCCGATGAGAAGTGTTCCTCCAAAGAGTACAGTGACTCCAATCTGTTCCCGCTCTCAATAGTAAAGGACAGCTCACTCTTACTGCCAATATTTTTCATTGCATTTTTTTGAGTAATACTGCACTCCAACAAGAACAAGTTGCAGCCTATGTTTTCATAAAGGGTTACAGCTAAATAATCAGCCGCATCTCGCCCATTGAACCCGTCATATACTCCACAGAAGAGCCATCCATTCTCTTCAGAACACACTGCCTGAACGCGATCTTCACCGGCTGCTCCACCAGCCATTTGCACATCCATGGCACTTAGAAAACTTGAGGACTGAACCCTTGTGGGAGCACTGAGGATACTGTTTTCAGATGGTGAAGGTGATGAATGCAAGTCCGGTCTTGAGAGAGATGCAGAAGATGACACCCTTTTGAAAGACTGTGGTGAGTCTAGTTCTGGTAAAATCTCTTCTCCAATGAGACCATTGCATATGTTGGTGTTTGCCAAGGTAGCATTTGCACTGAGTGCGGCACCAGACAAACAGGAGAAAGAACTGGTTCTTATCTTCATGTTGGATTCTTGGATATGTAAACTAGGAGAGGATTCCATCTCAGAACTCGCTTCAGATGAGCTAATCTGAAAGGTACTGCACTGGTACCCAAAACTAACACTGAGATCACTTGCAGTTTTGGTATTTTTAACAAATTCTTCCATTTTCTCAGAAATAAAAAATGGGAAGTTTTTTGTGCACAGTTGGTTGTTTCTAGCACTTTCTTCAATAGAAATCTTTGTTCCCATTTCACTTGAAATGACAGAACTTTCTACTTTTATACTCAAGAATATGCATAACCTGAAAAATTGTTAAGTGTGAATTGTTCAAATAATGTTCAGTTCATAAGGAACAAGAATGACCTCAAGGATATAGAAGTACAAAATAGTTTCCAAAAGAAAACTACCTCAATTGAGTCCATAATATTGTTTTCATAGAGAGGTATTGTAGTCAATAAATGATTTGCAAAAAAATGTATCGAAGAAAAGTTTTATCTCCACTTCTTCAAAACACAGTGTAAACAGTGGTGGGTTCTAATACAATCAATATTAATTCATAAACATCCTTGAAAAGTTTGGTTGAGTTGGTGCACAGCCTTGAACAATATACTGACTACATGTATTCACATTTGTTAATGATTAGTAATGGATATCTTGATGACTTAACTTATGAAGGAAGTTGATGTACTAACCACTTTGGTGGGGATGTCCACTACATATATCAAGATCCCCCGACTTGGTCATGTAGGGCCGAAGCAGCTGCTCATCCCACAAGTACACTAGCCCTATACCTCACTCAACGAATCTGAGGATCCTTGCCTCACTTGGTACCTAGACTAGGGTAGCTAGATAGCATGGGGCATGTGCCTTACTCAACGAATCAAACCAACAATGTAGATCCTCATTACGCTTGATCTCATCCTTCTCCCTGTCCCAAACCAAAGATGACTAATTGTACTGGGACTAAGCATAGCGCATTAGGAACCCAACACCCTTGAACCAATAGGTTGGCTTTGATACTGTATGTAGGAGTGGAGATCACTACACAAAATGACTAGCCACCTGGATGGCAATGTCCACTACATGTAAGCCTATTAAGGTACCCCAACTTGATCATGTAGGATTGAAGGTGTTGACCTCGCCCCGTCACTAGCTAGCCTTCTACTTCGCTTGAAAAAAAATTTCTGTATCATGCCTAAGTCTTATGAGAAGAAATAAATTTAAAAGCCTAACAAAGAGGTCCCATCTTATTGCTCTATTTCATGTACTATTAATACAAAATCCTCTACTTTATATTTTCTTCTCTCTCATGTGATCACAAACCAAGGCACCAGACCCTGTAAAGTTGTCAATTAAATTCACAGATCTATCTTGTGTTGCATCAAATAGTGCAATAGAACTAATTTTACGAGATACTATAGCCACAGCACCAACAGTGATTCGAGACAATGGAGTTACTAGCTATATGAGTAATAGGATATATGGGCTCAGTCCCATGTGGAATGTTATTCAGTGCTATGCAAGATTCTAATATATGGGTGCAACTGTTCTCTTTTGATAAGAACTATAAAATTTTGTTCTTATCAACTTGTCTACAGAGTAATTAGAATTTTATATCTGTCTATCTCAACAGGAGATCATGGATTTTATGCAATGACATCTTCTTTCTATCTTATGTACAAGTCAATCTACCTCATCTCCTCTGACATATCTGAAACCTCAACTACCCAAACTCCATCTCCAATGCTGTTAGGGTCTTAGGGAGAACCATCAGACCAATTTTTGCCTCAAACAAAACCCTTCATCGTATTAGCCTTCTATAGCACAAGTATCCACTCATTTGCATTTTCTCAATCTGCCTCTTCTTTTCCAATGCCAACCACATCATCCTCCAATCATAAATCTCTCAACCACTTCCACACCTTGTCCTCTCCAAATCAAGAGGTGGTGGAAATGGCCAAGTATGAGGAACTAATGGCCATTTTTCTGTCCCCTCTACAACAGGAAGTTTCTTAAATATCAAGTTCTCATCCACAACCAGAGCATGGCATAATTTAGAGCTAATGGCTATAGAGAACTCTCAGCAGATGGTGCCTACCTATGAGAGGCTGGAGGGGTAGCAATCCTAGACAGGTTCATCTTCTTTGTCTCCCTTGTGCAATATTTCTGCACCAACCCCAATATTGTCCAGGCATGAGGAAGACTACAATAAGATCAGACAAGTGGATAGACAAAAAAAAAAGTGCCAAATTAAAAGTAAGGGTGACTTTTTAACAATAAAATTTAAAAGAAAAAAGGAACAAGCAGGAAAAAAAGGATCAGTCAGTAGTCAAAAGCTAAAATTTAAAAGCATTTCATGATTTTTTTAGTCATCTCTCGTCCTATTTGCCTCTGCCCCTTGATCATATGGTTCATTTTCATTTTTATTCATCTTTTGATTTATTTTTTATTTCATTATTTAAGATAAAAATTAGTTTTTGTTTGTCTCTGCAAAATGTCCTCTCAGAATTGTTGGCTTACTGTTACATTTTTCTTCGAGAAGGAAACAAATAGAAATTCAACTTATGGCATTTCTCTTCTTTTGAGATAGATGGTGAAACTCTGACCTCATTTTATTTTCAACGCTTACTGATTTCTTTATAGGGTGCAACTTCTACATAGATAGATTAGCCATTTTCTCTCCCAATTCATCTTTCTCCTCTCTTGACTATATGTTAAAACTTTTAGAAGTTTGTCTTTACATCTTCTCATGTATTAGAATAATATTAAACATTACACACTCCTAGGCTTTTTCTTGGCACATTCACATCACAAGGTACAATACTATATCCCTAACAGGTTTCTTTTTCTTTGAAACGCTTCATAATTTTCACATCATCTTTTGATTTATTTTTTATTTCATTATTTAACAAAAAATTAATTTTGTTTGTCTCTATCAAAATCTCTTCTCATAATCATTGGCTTACTTTTACATTTTTCTTCAAGAAGGAAACAAATACAAATTCAACTCTTCTGATACAATAATAATTACGCAACTGACCCCACAACCATCTATAAGGATATATACAACAATAATGGATATATTATTCTATCAGAAGAGTTTGATACAATAATAATTACAAGGGATATATACAACAATAATGGAAATCTTAGAGAGGTAGTCAAAGGAAATACAACTATAACAAAAAGAAAAAAGAATATATTAACAAATTGAAGTATATTTTTTTTTACCCAATAAATATAAAATAGAAGAAAGATAGGCTAAATATTGAAGCACATTAAATTCTAATTTTAAAGCATTTTACTACTACTGTTTGTTGTTGTCACCATAGAACTTGACTAGATCAACCATAAGAATTAAAGAGTAACAATGTTGGATTGGAGTCATGACCTGCGAGTCTAGTCTCACATCAAGAATTAACTAATTAAGTTTATATGCTTAAAGAAGTCCAAGTAATTAATGTGGCTTTAAGGATTTTTAATCAGTGGTTGGATCTAAGTGGTTGGGTCTGACAAAGTTAATCAATTCTCTTATTATCTTGGAAATTTGTTACAATTGGTATTAGGGTAGCCATAATTTAAAACTGAATATAGATTAACTCTCTCATCATCATGGCACTTTGTTACAATTCAAATTAGAGTAGCCATAATTCAAAACAGTGTGAATTTCTGGAAAGCATCACTTGCCTATTTAACAGCAAAAAAGCACCAAACCTTAGATGTTGTCACTTAGGTATGATTTTATACTATGAGTTGAATGTTAGGTCTTTATCCTCAAGCGGGAAACAATATTGGTAGGATTTATAGGTTATGTTGTTGAATGTCCAGAGAGGGATGAATAATGCTTGACATGCAAATACAAATGTGTACTTGTTGTTAACACTCTTAGCAAGGTTCAACACAATGGAAATAATAAGCAAGTCAATGCTAACAAAATCAATGTAACGTGGTTTGAAAATATCGTTCCTACTCCACAGTCTATGACTCTTCGTGAGTATTCCTTAATCCCTACTATCCTTTCTCATTTTCGGATACCTCTCAAGGTGAAAAAAAAAAACAATGATATGAAATCTCTTACAAAAAGTACAAGAAGCTCGAGAAATATGTAAATATTTGCTCACAATTCGCCAACCCTTAGGAGCTTTCCTTGGTTCTCCTTATATATCCTTCAAGTTGTATTTAGGTTGATTGCCTACCATTCTATTCGGCTCTGTACAAAAACATTTTGTTGGTGAGCCATCATGTTTGAGTCGACTCATCTCATCAATTGACTCAAAAATCCTTACAATCCTCCACCATGTTATGCTAATGATCGAGTCTTCGCCAACTCAAGCGCTACACTAAACGTGAACTACAGCTAGCATGACTCTCACAACTAACCTAAGGATTTACCTTAAGGAGCTTGACTTTACCTGTTTACCATAAGGTCATCTCTAGTCAAGTCTAAAGTCCTTAGGAAGAACAAAGCCCACGGCTCGCTCCATGTGTCATCATTCACTCCTTACCTACATAGTTTGCCTTCTCCAACAATCATCAACATTATACCTTGATGCTCTTTATCCTACGATACTTGGATATCTCACTCTCTTTCTCTAAGCTCCATTGGACCTCAAGCCACTACGTTAACTAACTTGGTTGCGCCAGTCATGCTCCATGACCTTCTCCAAAATCACTCAATGTCTCATGTCCTGCAAACCCTGAGATGCTTCATGCCATCCTTCTCCAAATGCCACCGAACCTCCAAATCACAGAGCATGTCTTCTTTGCGGCACCAAGTCATCATCCACACTTGACCCCATCGAGTCACAAACTCCGCAGTTTTATTTGTATCCTGTCAAGTCCTTGCATAACCTAACACAGATATAAATACACAAGTAAAAGCCAACTTAAACCCTTTGTTCAAGAATCAAAACTCTTAGTCAAACTCGACCACTTAGAGCACGATTACACCAACAAATATGACCCCTTAGTTTAGTATAACATGAAAGGTTGTGGACCAATCAAAGGAGATATATAGGTATATATGGTAAACTACTACTAACTCTAGTGTATAAAATTTTAGGTTGGTATTTACAACTAAAAAGATAAATGAGTCAGCTAGATTATCCAGATAGATTATCACAAGACTAGCTAGGGTTTGGACAATTTGGATGGAACGAAATAATTGCATCTACAAAGGGAATTTAAGAAATCTAAAAAAGATATTCTTGTCTCTAAAAGATGTAAAAGCCTTGGAGAGATTATGGTACATATTGTAACTAATTTTGTAGCCTCCTTCATGGAAACACCTTGAACATTCTTGTATCCAGTATACCACATATGCATATCTTTACCTTTATATACCATGATAGGCAAATCTCCCTTCCTCCCTTCAAAAGGACTTCCTGTTTACTTAAAACTTGTGAGCATGCATCCGTATGCCAGTTCCTTTATGTACTAAACTTCAGCTATCCAAAAACAAGTTAATTAGATTGCTGTTTTACCAAATTAACTAGAAATTTTACATTGAGTTATCAATCATATAATGTATGTCAAAACACTATTAGTCTCACGCAACAGCTACATGGCATCATGTACTACAAATCTGGATGCAGATTGGATATGGACTCAATACCTTGCTCTTCCTTTTTTGCACTGTTCATCACATAATTTGACCAAAACAATGTTAGTATTTACTTTCCTTATTCTCCATAGCATACAGATGCCTATTTTCACTACAAAAAACGAAGCTGTGTGATCCATATATCCGTAAGCTAACAATTGACAATCTTCAATCCAAGGTAAACGAGAAACAAAAGACTCTTAAATATTTGATTAATCAACCGATTTCTATCAACACGTGGCACGGGTGGCTCTAACTTCAACCAAAAGCAAGTAAATGACATCAACTTGACATCAGAGGGCGAATCAAAATCCCAAATAAGAATCGTACCGTACCAAAATGGAAAATTTTGATATTGATGATATCAAAATGTGTAATATATAATGTTTCTAAGGTGAGAGAGCAAGAGAGAGGCCTGCAATGGAAGCGAGATCAACAGAAACAAGAAGGAACTGTTTACCTGCCAACCAAAGGGAGGTCTTCTACTCAATGAAAGAACCCACGAGTAAGGTCGAGGTAAAACACCCCCAATACTCAATCTGTTCTTCGCACACACCTTCCGCAATAATAAAAAAAACGAGAGTCAAAAGGTACGAAGAAAGAATGTGGAAAAAGCCGAAAAAGGGAACCGAACAAGAACAGATTCCAAAACCGGAACAGAAAACCGACCAAGATCGAGATCCATACCGCTGTTTCCATCAACTCAAATCTCACACATCATCAGACGACGGCGACGCCCCCCTCAATCCATCCTTCGATCGAGCTCCCTATGGATAAAAATGGCAAATCCGAGAACTGCAAAACCAGAAACCCGATCAAATCTTATCCGAATAGCCGTGTCAGACCCCCGAATCGGATTCCACTGTCTCGACATGACGACGATAAATCCAGGCATCAACAAATTAACAACTAATGCCCCAACATTTCAAGAAAACGAAAAAAAAAAAACAACGAGGATCTCACCGCCTGAAGACGGAAAGCGTGAAACTGAGACGGCGCGCGATCGGAGCAGCGACTCCGATTTATCTCTCAAGGTTCGTGGAAATGAATCTGGGGAGACGGAGAGATAGACAGGTTAAAAATAGTGATTCAGATGCGTGTTGGATTCTGATGCATATATTTAAACAACAATTTGGCAACTTGGGATCGCTAGATGACATCACCAGATCTGTGCCTGTGATCGTGATTGCGAGAATCGCGAGCGTCGCTCATCGCAGCTTGCCATCTTCTCGCTTCCGCCACAGAATAGGCACAGGCAGGAGGGCTCACGGAACCGCTGATGGACCAGACCTGGTCCAGGTCGCGAATCATTTGTTGGATCCCAGTTCAATTCGATTTGATTCAATCAGGAATTAGCGATCAATATATATAAACATAACAAAATTTTACCTTGCACATTCGTCCGTGCGCAACTCGCATGGATAAATGTGAAGGAGGGCGCATTTCAAGTGCATGGAAGGTGCCCTCCCGCCTTCTCTGAAAGTGCCTTTAGTGCACCTAAAAGCGTCCTGCCTCACATTTATCCACGTGAGTTACACACCGACGAATATACAGAATAAAATTTCTCTATACACATAATAACAATGATAGTATGATACGCTGGGTGCCAATATTGTGTGAAGCTTTAGGTTTGTTTTTTAATTTTTGTTTATTTTTTTTAGTTCGTGCCTATGCTAGTTATATTTTAGCTTTAGTTATTAGGAGTTAAGTTAGGAATGATAAATTATCTTCCAAATTTTATATGGAATTCGATATTCAACTAGAATAAAGGAGGATACGGATAGAGTTTTTAAACTGGATTAAATAATTAGATATTTAGGTATGGATATTTTTGAGTTTGAGTATGAATTATGGTAAAATTCTATCCGTACATTATATATATATAGTGTAATGATGTGCTGCGGACGGTTCCCTGCAGAACAGTCTGCGACACATATTCTCAAGGCGCCTGGATTTAATCCAAGAGCCTTGATCTTTTTAATTTTTTTTTAAATCAAATTTTTTTAAAATCTTAAATACATATACGAACCCCTTGAGTATCTAAATTTTTAATTTTGAACACTATAACCCAAAAGAAACTTGAACCCTAGTGGGAAAATATTATTAACTTAAACCCATTATAATCTAACCCCTGAATTCTAAAATCGTAAATGCTAAATACATATAATATACCCTATGACACTCCTTGTAACCTTGAAAATATTTTTTGATTTGAAATTGTTTTGTGCTTAATATTATAACTCAACCCCTGAACCTTAACGGTAAATTATGATTGACATAACCAGGATCATAAACCTATTAATAAAAAAAATGAAATGTATATTGTTACGGATCAAAGGTCGGTTCTTGTCTTCCTACAAGGTTAGCGCAAGCAAAAACAAAACAAAATAAACACAGACAAGATCAATGCTAACACCTTCGTTTACTTGGTATTCACCCTCCAGCGGAGGTGACTAGTCCAAGGGTCCACACGCGTACGATCATCCACTATGAAAGCGCTTCTTCTCAGTAAAGCAAATCTCTCGCAAGGATCCTTCTTCCTCTTTCACTTGAGAGTTAGAATATAGAGGAAGAAGGAAGGCTGAGAACTATAAAGATAAGCAATGAAGCATTGATGGGGTTTTCCCCCCAAAAGTCCTTAAATAGGAGAGTGTGAAGCTGAAATCTCCATTCAACCCGATGTCAGTCGATTGGTCCAAACACCAGTCGACTAGTGCCTCACAATGTTGCCCACAAAATCCGCGATTCTGCGCAACGGCTAGTTACTAGTCGACTGGTCAGTCGACTCCTCACTCGACCAATCTTTTTGTAAGTTTCTTCTCCACTCACACTTCATACCAGTCGACTGGCACAGTTACAAACACTCACTCTCATCTCTCCGGAGTCACCTTTGAAGCTCTCTTCCTCTGGCCTTCATCCCTCAGATGCATACGAGTCAACGACTCATCTCCAGGCCATCACTCTATCTCGAAGTCTTCTTCCTTGGTTCCACTCCATTACTCTTCATTCGACAGTCCCTCGGATGCTCTATCCTTCACCAACTCAAGGACCCAAGCCCTTGGATGAGATCTCCATGTCTTTACCCAATCCCGACATGACTTGAAACCATATCAAAGTCATATGAAACCTAACTTAAACTCTTCGACACACACATCAAAATATGATTGTATCCTATACAAAATGTTGTACGAAGGCGTCAGTAAAGTCGGAGAAATAGTTGATAGATCCAACTGGTAGCCGATCAAACCAACCGTGTATAGACCCCAATAGGGTGTTGAGGAATGCTATACACTAAATAACATCACTATATTGGTGAAGGAGGGTGGCATTCCTAAACTTCTAGAGATTCTCTTCTGGATTTGTGTTGCCATTATATTCAGATATGCATATCTTTTTGTAATCTTGTAGCAACTTCTCCTCAAGGACTCATCGTGAGAAAGGAACTTTGCGCCCCTCCAGAGCTTCCAAGATGCATGTGCCCTTCCCCCGCTTGGGATCCCAAGGAAGTGAATATTTGGCTAAAGATGCATAGGAATGCTCATACTATTGCAATTCCCACTCTTGAGGTTGAGGGACATAGGGGACCTTAGTGTGCTGCTTCCTCTTTAGCCCCTCAAAGGTGGGAATCTGCTAAGGAGACCTCCGTGGGGCCTGGGAGTGAGAATAGGCAACTTGATCCAGAGACACACTCTGTTTCTACTCCAACTTGTATTGATCATACTCACCCATAGTCATGCTCACATTAATTCGCTTAGATGACTCCATTCTCAGTTGTTTTGGTACAGGGATGGGAAAAGTGTTTCCTACATACGACGTCAAATTTGATCCCATCTGAAAGATGAGTAGGTGGGGTTAGAATGATGAAAACCCTCTCAAGCAGATATCGATGACGGTATGGATTTGGGTATGGAGAAAGAGAGGTCTCAATAGTAGAGAGAACTTATAGATTATACAGAGATCCTAGCCGCATGAGATGCATCTTGCCACAAGCAAGACCTCTTTGCTACCTCAAAGTCTCAGGAATAGGAACCCTCCTGCTGCCTATACACACTTTTGATGATGATCACGTTAGCACCATAAACCATGGAAGATCTCACCAACTCAGGTACTCCGACGTTTAATTCAGAAACCGTCCTCGATGCAGAAAATGTAGGATGCAGCGTACGGGATATAGAGTGCGGAATGCAGTATGCAAAAAGCAGTATGTTGAAGGAAATATGTAGAAAGCAGTATGCTCCTAACTTTGTCTTCTCCATTGACCAAAAGATCAAGATGTACAACCCCCTCTCTCATAAGCCTATGCTTCCTCTTTATACCCATGGCTATCTCTTAGTTTTATCAAGGGGACAAGAAATATTCTTGTAAAAAAGGGTCGGGTGTTGGGGGACAAAGAGGACCCCCTGAAGGTAATGGAAACTTCATGGTGTTATGCTAGAAGAATAATATCTGATAAGCGGTTATTGCATTAAGATGCTCCTCTCTCGAGGGAAGTTATTTGTAGGCAGGGGTCCGGACGGGTGTCATGCTGCCCGGACTTATATATTCAAAGTGTGTCCTAGTGTTGTAAGCGTAGTTGGCATTGATGGCTATCTCCGAATTGAAATCATGTTGCCTAGACAAAGGCTTTACGAGGTACAGGGTGATTGTGGAATACGTCCACTCGGTTGATTGTCTTACTGGTTAGTCTCTATGAGGCTATAAATCTAATAAGCAAGGCCTTGCGTGAGAGTCGAACGACTGTGAATATTAGGTATATATCTAGGTGGAACTGAGACGCAATGACCCAAGAGGGTGCAGACTTTAAGACCATCCTTGTCTGAGCGGTCCATTAACCGACCGAATATGAGCTGACTAAGTACTTTTTTTAGCCTTGATAAATAGTCCAATGCTTCCTAGCTTTGCTTACTCTGAGGGTATCCGGGCGAAGGGCCTTTACTCCCCAGGGGAGTCGAGTAGATTCGCCCAGCTACAGACTCAAACCT
>JBBPFQ010804264.1:0-12921 GCA_037974815.1 Kaempferia elegans
TTTTAGATTCCAGTCGTGCTGGCTGATGAATTGTGGACTTAAATGCTATGTATACTTGCTTCATATTGTCACAGTTACAGGGCAGATACTACTCGATGAAAATCGGGCAGGAACTCTTCTGGGGCGTGACACATGTATCCTTTGTATTCACAAAATTACACGATATACCAAAACAATTGACGCATGTACCCCTTTTAACTCACAAAATTATATCATGTACCTAGAAAATGACACATGTACCCTTTTTTATTTACAAAATTATGTCACATATATCCACCTTCCTTGATCAAGGTAAAGAACACTCAAAGGAAGAGATTTATTCGCTCTTTCTCTTCCTTACTCCGAGGATAATTTTCCACCGTGAATCTCTTTCCCTTCCTTATCCACGCTTTGGAGTAAACAGAACAAAAGTGTCAACTCGAAGTGGGGATGCTGGAGTGTTGGTGTCTAAGTATTGTTATAATTACGAAGAGTCCAAGTATCAAAGGCTTGGACTGACTAACCCATTTGTAATCTATGCTTGATCTCAACCAACACCTATGATACCACAACAGTTATAGAAAATACAATAAACAAGTATGCAACAGCAACTTTTTCTTGCATACATAGAAGAATCTTTGCACAAGGATTAACTAATGAGGTGTCCCTCGACAATGATGGGAATCTAGGAAGCAGGATAAATGAATACCCTTATAATATTAATGCTTGACTATTCCTAATAAGGGCTGTATGAAATGACACGAGCAATTAGCTAGTATTAATGGAACCTGAAGCAATTTATGAATAAAGCCCTGAAAGGAAGCTGATAACATAGTCATTCCATGCAGCACCCAAACAGCAAGAGTTACAGAACAATTAGAGAGAAAAAATACCTTCCAATGATTTTGTTGGCATCCTCATAACAGAAGAGGATATGATTAAGCACTCAAATTAACACGCTAACTAAATTGTTTGAGTTTTCACATGAACAACCATCTCAGCAATTCAAATTCAAATTCAAAAATCAACAATAAAAACCATTTCCAATCCAGAAATACAAGACTTACTGCTAATGCGTTCGTGTAATCAAAGCAGCTGCAAGACATACAAACCAACAATTAGAATACTACTTATACCAAACCCTTAAAATCAAAAGAGTAGATTATGTATTGTTATGAGCTTTGAGCGAAAAGCCTCAAAATGAAATCATTCATCAATAGCTTACATGGTCAAGCAAATCACGCATAGGAGGTAGCCAACTACTTGGAGCATTAGAAGAATAATGAATCCTTGATTAAGAATACATTACTGAGGACATGACAAGAATTTCAATGGAAACTGTGATCTAGACGGAGCATACTACTGTTCTCACTTACACGATAATGAAAGCTGGTTTTCTAAGTAGTATTTGCTTTTACATAAAAACCAGCCTTCTAACAAGATAAGTAAAGGGTAGTCAAAGCTGAAGAACATAATTAGACCATATGTTAATTTCAAAAGGATTTTACCCGAGTATAATAATGATGAAAATGAAGCCATTATAGTGCAATTATTATTTTTCATATATTGGTTTCCTTTCTCTTATCTTTCTTTCTTAAAACACGATGAATCATTATTGAGTTTTTATTTATAAGCAAAGAAAGTATATAACTCTTTAATTTTGTGCATCCATCATGTATCATATATTATGTTTACATAGATGAATGAATTAATTTTATTAATAAGTTCCATTATGTGAATTTTTTCTTTTTTAGGTCATTTATTTAGTCACCAAAAGGTAACTATTTAACATTCTTCCAATTGACCTAAAAATTGGATTAAACTAACACTTAAGATGTAATTATGATGCATTATAAACTTAAATGTCAAAAATTCATACTGCTAAAACATCATAATTAGTCAAATATGATAAACGCTAAATGTGGGTAATATTCGTCGTTCCATATACCACAAGCACTAGTGTCTTATCATATTATACCTATAAATGACAATTTTATTTTATAATGGTTCTTCTAAGCAATTTATGTTATAATACATTAATGTTTACATCATAATTACAAACTAAAAATGGCACATATAAAAAACACATAAGTGATTTCAAAGTGTCGACTTTATTGGTGCAATTATGTTGACATGAGATTGACACGTGGATTTGATTTTGATGTTTAGACACTTTAAGTTTGGAAGATAATTATTGATCTCATGTGTGTATGGCAAGTGTGGAGGTGCAGGAAACTTTACCTGTGTAGTGGGCGCAACAAATGGAAGCCCAAGTAGATCAACAAAGATCAAACATTTGGCACGTGGAAAACATTTGCCATGCAGAAAGCACAAGTCAAGACAAAGATTAAGTTATAATTGGTCAAGGAGACTGGATGCTAGGCATATGAAGTCCTGGAAGCAAGGTGTTTCTATGCATGAAAGACGAAGCAACTTTTTGGCATGATAAAGTCCTGAAGGCATAGAGAGCCTCTTGGCATGAATATAAACTCCATGAGGAAGAGTTTTACTGTACATGTGATTGGGACGAAAGAAATTAGAGTTAGGTGCAAATTCAATCTTAGAAGTGACTAGAGTCAAACTACCAATCGGCTAATTTGAGAATACAATCAATTAGTATGTCAGTCAACTCAACAAAGGAGTCGACTTTAGGACTAAAAAAGATTCCTAAGATATTTTTGTTCGACTATAAAGTTGACTAGTTAGTCAACTGCTAAGCCATCAGTTGACTGCTTACTGAACTAGTTGACTGATGGTCAATAGTAACAAGCCAAAAGTAAGATGATGGTCAAGATACTTATACCTACAAGCTAAGTAGTTGATTAGTGGACACAATTAGTCAACTGATGTGACCATTGGCTATCAAATCAACTAATCAACCAACTAATGATGAGTAGTCGGTTGATCAACAAAAAAGGTTATTTTAAGATATATTTCAAACTTAAAGTTGTGGTTATATATATGAACTTAAGAAGGAAAGGACCTAATCATATATACCATGTATCATAAGGTTTAAATTGTATTTTACCTCGATAATAATAAACATCATGATACATTCTTTTTTGATGAAAAAGACAATTTAGACTTTATAGTTGGATAACAAAATCCTCTCAGGTTCACAAATATAACTCAATTAAGGAAACACAGTTTGCAAATCTTATAAATCAAATTTACTCAATTTAGGGTTGGTTTATAACTTAGGCTCCATAAATGCTCATTAATGTAAAGCAATTAGGAGCCTAAATGTAGAGCATATGTGCCAGACATATGTGAGAATCCAGAAACTCAAATCCTAGCAAAACACAAGGATGATAGCTGATCAAACAGAAGAGTAGCATTGCTGATGCCTAAATGGAAAGAAATGAAATACCTGTAGCAGGATGGTGCAATAACATCAACTAGTTCATTTGCAGGCAGGGAGAAGTAAGGAACCTGTTTTCAAGGGAAAAACACTCAGTGATCTATATAGCACAGGAAGGTTTATCACCCAAGAGAAATTTACCTCCTCAATGTGGCCATCTATATGCTTTAGATGAACCTGTAAGAATACTTGGTTATTTAATACACAATGGTGCAATCTAGTATTTAAAGCTTTGTCTGTTCATAACATTATCATTGACAAAAGAATTAATCATATGCACGAAAGATAAATTTTTTCCTATTACTACATAAAACAATGAAGTGAAGTTTATATATGATTGCTGTGAATAACAAAACAAAACCTTGTAATCTTGCATGAATTCATAATGCAAGACTGTATCCGGGTCACTGCTAGCTGCCTTCAAGAACTTCTCTAGGCCATCCCGAGTTCCATTGTCAACTATAATAAAAAAGTCAAGAAAATCATTATTTTGCATTGCACCTACTTTCACAAATTATTTTTTCCCCTCAAATATAACTGATTTTTTAGCTGGAAAAAGATAGGCCAGTCTTTAGTAATTCAGATCATTTGTTCGATATTTTAACTAAAATTTCACACAACATAAAATAAAAGTAGAACCCGAAGGTGTATGAAATTGACAAATACCACAATTGGTGCCGAGTACATAAAGCTTGTCCAGGTTAAGATATTTCTCAACAGATCTTAATGCTGCATTAAGAAATCAATCTGCATCTCAATAGTGATCAGTTATCACAAAGCACAGATTATAAGGACTACAGAAAGACTGATCAGGAACAAGTTATATACCTTGCACTTGGCAACCAACTCCACAGAAAAGAAGGCGTTTCACTCCTGCAGCCTGATAATAGAGAAGTACAAAACTTGGTAAAACTAGTTTATCAAATGTTATCGATAGTATTTGCTAGATTATACATTATTATAAGTTCTCAGGTCTCAAACCAGACATGTATTTGCTAAGCAGATGCATCATATTTGAAAGTAAGATGGTTTTAAAGCTAGGTAGTATATGAAAATTCAGTAATGATGACAGAAACACATCATCAATCATTTATGTAGTATAATAACAATTATTGTGTTTCAAAGGGAAATTGATTTTTACTGTGCTAGTGAAAATCCTACAAGGGCTTATTCTGAACTATTGGTTTATTGCATTTAGCAAAATGTATCTGAAATCAGTGAGGCTAATTAAGAAAGGATGGAATGTAAGATAATTAAATAGAACACATTAAAAGAAAGAGAAAATCATAATACCTCTACAAGGGCAAGGGTGTTTAGGTTAGGAGATAATGTCGGCTTTACACCTTTTGCTGCATAAACTTCTTCAGGGGTCCTAACCAAAACAAGTTCCACTAATCAGGAACGACAGTTATCTCTTGAAGATTGCACATCAGTTGAACATCTTCAACCATACAAATAAAAGAATAAAGATCATACAAATAAATGTGAATCATAGGAGATTCAACTGCATGTGATAAAACTCAGACCTAGCTAAAATTGGTCTTGGAGAAAGCCAGTCGTCTGGATCACTGCAGAATTTGAAGCAGGTTTATTTGTCAGTAATTAGCACATCTTAATGAATGGTTGAACAAGCTAACAATTTGTCTCGAGTAAAGAGTAATTTGACATACAACCTTTGCACGCATATAACAGCATCTACCATATTTGCTTTAAGCATTTCTACAGCAATTGTTGTTACAATCCCAGTCCATTGTGCTCCTAGAGATAAAACATGGTACAGATGAACAGTAGTGATTTCATTAAATTTATCCAAGGATAGTAATATCCACTGTTGTGAAGGAAATAGAGTTAGTAAAATAACATCTTCAAAACAGTAAATCATTCATCAGAAGCAAATATAATTGTATTTGCATATAATGAGTTACCCATTATCATAATGTATTAGATAATGTATTCTTCATATTACTTGCATGCAACCCCTAATAATAATCTCAGAAACCAATTACATTTGGAAAAAAATCTGAAAGGCTCCCTAAACTCCTACTAAAGATAATAAGGAAATGTGTCGCCTGAAGCAGAGGGAAGACTAATACAATCTAGTTGGGAAATAATCAGAAATTCAGCTGAGAACAGCCTTTCGCTGTTAGTAAAAATAGAAGTCATTAGACATCCTCTAAGGCATCTATGTGCTTGGACTGGAACTATAATGGTGGTTTTAGGATACATGAAACTACAATATATTTCCATGCAAGGTTTAAAATTTCGAACGCACCAAAATTTCAGTTTATGATTGCAACGATAGTATTTCCATACCATATCGTGATGTGTTGATATGGTTTCAGTATTTTTTAAGTATAAATATATTAATTAAAAAATAATTTTATTAATATTTGAGTTTTGAGTTCTCTTTACCTTCAAACAGAAATTATGAAGATAGATCAGTACCTTCTACAGGTTTTATTTTCTTAGCATACAGCAGTTGCTGATGAACCCCAAAATACATATCATCAGATTCTGCGGTTCTCCCTCTTCCATGTACTATTGGTTCCAGAACCTGGAGAAGAAATATTTTTGTTGTATATTAATTATTAAGCACATTATCACCAAAATCATGAATATTTGGTCATCTGTTCAAGTTACTCACTGATAAACATTGAACTATTTTTTCAAACATTCTCATGATTTCAATCTATTGAGATATCAAGTTTTAAAAAAGTAACATCATACCCTTGTTATAAGTCAAGGATAGCAACAACAACAACAAAAATCTATGCTTCTTTTGAAGAATAGAATATCTGCAAAAATCCATCATTAGGTATCAAGTATTAAGTAACACAACGCCATTGTTATAAGACAAGGATAGAAAAAAAAAAGAAGCTATGCTTCAATTGAAGAATAATATATCAGCTGAAATCCATCATTTTCAAGGTTACAACTCCATTATCCCATTCTCAAGCCAAAACCACATATCAACTTACAGAAACAGTGTTATTTTCGCTTTTTGAAATGTACTCAAAACTCAGAAGAATACCGCACTGAACAGTAGAAATAAGTGACGCACGGGATCGCCAAATGTAGCAAACAAACCATAGAATCCAGAGGGATCTACAGAAAATAACCATAGAATCCAGAGGGATCCACAGAAAATACCTCACTAACAATTATTGCTGACAAGTTATTGAAAAGGATAAACACAGAAAGTAGCAAGCCATAATATGAAATTATACCAACAAACTAGATGCAAAAGAAATTGAAACCAGTTACAACACCGGGCAAGACTGGCACAGATTGACTGGCACAGATTGTTCATTTGTGAGTTATGTCTGTAAACATATAAAATTCAAAATCTTATGCCAAAATTAGAAGATGAAAAGATCGAATGTGACTATATTATTTTTTTTTAAAAAACGTAACTAACATGACTATTCCCGACTAGCTATGCCCCGTAGTGAATTTAGAACAAATAAACAATGTTCAGGAAAAAAAAACACACTCGACGGAAACTCTGGGAGGATCACCTCGATCCGGGACATGCCATCGCCTAAGAATGCGCAGGCATCCTTTACGTGGGCAATGTAGTAGGTATCGCAGAGCCCGCAACGACTGCCCAAAACGACATTAATGGCGTGCATAAACCGATCGATGAAGGATAACAAAGAAGGAGATTAAAAAAAAAGGGAAAAATGAAGAAAAAAAATAGAGGGATGCATTACCTGCAGTGATCCTTTGCGGGGTATACGCCGCCAGGACGGATGGGCTTCGATCGCTTCCGCCAATCGTCCTTCGACTTCGAGGAAGGATTAGACTTGGAGGTTTCCTTATCTGAACCGAAAATTGATCAGAAAAAGAATCGTGGTAAAGAATAGAAAAAAGGAAAAGAAGAAAGGATGCTACCTGCCGGTGAGGAAGAGGAGCAAGTGATGGGGAAAGGAAGGGCGAAGGAGGAGGAGCAATAAGACGCCATGGACAAAGCGGCCATATATGACGGCGTCAGCGAGGGAGGGGAGGAGGAGGAGACAAACTGAAAGGCAGCTCTCCCCGTCTGCCATTGGCGTTATCTTGTCCGATGAGTGAGCAGGCTGCTGCAGTGTGTGGCTGGAAAGAGTTGGAGATTTTTTTTTACCGATCGATATAAACCACACACATTTAGGCGTATTTTTTTTATTTTTAAATTTAGGGTTTAAAGGTTTAAAATAGCTTTATTTAGGAATGAGGATTTAAAATTAAGAAGGTATCATCGTAGGATTTATTAGATTTATTATTATTATATTTTTAATAAATTATTCTTTTATGTAATTTTTTTTTAAATATTTTTAATAATTTCTATCTTCTATATTTTTAGATTTTGAGTCAAGATTTAAAGATTATGAGTATGTTATAAATTTTTTTCTATTAAGATTTTTTTCTTTACAAGTTAGAACAGTGGTCTATATGATAGGAATTTCTTCCCTTCTTTTAATGGAAAGGCATAAGAACATTGCTGTGAAACTAGAGTAATGGAACCAACAAATAACTGCGAACTTAGTAGAAAGGTTTGCAAATAAGAAAAGTCTTGCCAACTCACCTCAACAGAGCAGAAGAAAAGGGAGTGGCCGAAGGAAGAGGCGGGCGGCCGGTCGGCTAGGGAAGAAGGGGAAGAAAAGTTACGGTGTGGCGCAGCGGAATCGCGCGGCGGCGAGATATGCCGGTGGGGAAGAAGATTCGCCGGCTGCCTTGCGGGTGGCGAAGCTTTTCGCACCTTGCCGGGGAAGAAGAACCGCGCGGCGTGTAAGGAAGAAGAGATGCGGGCCGGGAAAACGAGTGGCTTGCCGGCGAAGAAGGATCGCAGTCGTCGGGAAGCAAATCGCTGTTGGGGAGCGCAGGGAGAAAAATCGCCTCGGGGAGAATCGCGCGGCGCAGGAATACAAGGGTTGAACCGTCAGACAAAATATATTCGAAGAAACACCGGAATCGGTTTAGCGATATCCTAGGGGGGAGTAGGTTATGAAAATAAGGATATCAAATCCTTATTTTGATTCCGATATCCATTGACAATCCGTCACCAAGCATTAAGAATGGGTATAAAATAAATTTCATACTCATTCCCCCCTTCTAATCCCGCATATCAAGCACCTCCTTAGTAAATTTAATAATAAAATTTATTTATGTTGTTATATTTGAAGTGATTACAAGCAAACACATTCATATATGGATATGCCTTGCAATTGGATTGATAAATTTTGAAAAATTCAAAAACATTTATTAGCCTACAGAACTTTTGACGAATCACACAATGCTCAAATCATCTCACAATTATTATTTTAATTTTAGAAGAATATGAATTAACTTCTAAAATATTTTCAATATCATTTGATAATATTGAAGAACTTAAATTTATATGCCAACTTGCTATTAGTGGTCTATTTTTTCATATTCATTGCATATATCATGTTTTAAATTTGTGTTCAAAAAAGATTAAAGATTTTAGAAAATCATATTAAACCAATTAAAATTGTTATTTCTTATTTATGGTCACATCCACCTATAATGAAATTATGGGGTAGATTTTGTAAAAATAATGGAATAAGGCCTAAAAATTTTCCACATGATGCACCAACAAGTCGACATACAATATATGAATTATTACAAGATTCATTTCAATACAAAGAATTATTACGTTCATTTTTTCATAAAATATTAATAACATTAATATATACTTATTTTCACACCAATGAAATATATGTAGTAGTATTTGTGAAATTTTAAAAGTATTTAATAATGCAACCGAACAACTTTATGGTATTTATTATCCTACTTCTCATTTAGTTATGGTGAATTTTTTAGTATAGTTTTAGTTTTAAATGACAGCATGAATGAATTTTTATCACCTTACGTATTAGCAATGAAAATAAAATAGGAAAAAATATTTTTATTATATTCCTGAAATTTATTTAATTGCATTTATTTTAGACACTAGACTTACAATAGAAGTTTTAACGAAAAAGTTAGTTTTATATTATGATGTTTTAATTCTATTTAAAGATACTTCTTCTCCTGACCTAGCTAAGATTATACATGATATTAGAAATCATTTATATGAACATTATAAATATTATAATATAAAATATGGATTAGAAACTAATATATCTTAAATACAAAATATTAGCAATAGTAGTCATTTAAAACTTACAAAAGCACAACTTTTATTAAAAGAGTGGACGAAACGTCCATGATAATCCTCAAGTTTCAGACAGGAATTTAAGAATTATTTTACAACTTCTTTTAATTTTATAATGAGTCGGATTTTGATACTATATAATGGTGGTCAAAAGGCTCAAAGTTTTCTAATTCTCTTCATCATCACAAAAGAAATTTCGTTTATCTAGTGTAAACTGTTGCCGCAGAACAGACATTTAGTTTTGGAGGTAATATATTGGATGAACGACGATCTACTTTGTCTCTCGACTCTTTGGAAGCACAAGCATTACTTAATGATTGGACGAGCGTTGAAAAAGAATAAGAGGAATGCAATTTTGATGAAGTAGAAGAATTTGATACCGAAGGAACAAACACTACCAGAATGAGAAATGGAAATAAGTAATAATGTCATTTCCTAAGATAAAAAAGGTAAAAAGATAAGCAAACTATGTGGACTTTGATTCCCTTATACCCTATGGGGATACGCAGGCAACTTAAATAAGTGCAAGACCTTTTGTATATATTTTTTTTTGTAAAATTATAATTTATAAATATTTTTTTTAAAAAAATAATAATAATCTTGAACTATGGCGAACCATGGCGAAATGTGAACCAACAGTTTCAAACCCCATTTTGGACGGTTAAGATTAAGGGTCAACAGTCAAGGGTGGTTCTGAACCATGGTCAGGTAGATGATGTTATATTTGTTATTTGAAGTTAATCGACATCCTTTTTCATTTTTGGTAAAAAAAATTATTTGGGCACCTTTGACAACCTAACATGGCTATTCAGTGTTTAGGTACTGATTTAATTAATGGGTGTGTATAGATATTAGTTTTTAAAATTTATATGGACATTTAACAATTCAGGCACTCATTTTATTAAATGAGTATAAATTTGTGTAGTGCAACAAACAGTAGGTATTAGACTCATTGCCTTCAATATACTTTGCATGCTTCTCTTGCTACCATGTGAGACAATTAAGAATGAGGAAGATAGAAAGTTGACTAAGAAGATAACAAATAACTGAAGATTTGTATTACAAAATGTTGACTTAGCAATGGGCATCCTAGTTAGCTTTTTGTTAGCTTCCTAGATTAAATTGATAAAAACTTCAAATAAAACAAATGAAAGTTTAACGATGACAATAGAAAATTTCTATATGAAACTGGATAAAAAAGTTTATTGTCTGTGTTATTTTCATAACTTAGCCAACAAATGTAAAGTTCAAGTTAAAGTGAAATAATAATCTGTACAATTTACCTTAATGATTCTAAGCATAAGCACATTATTCACTAACAAAGTTATGGTTTGCTGCACTTTTTACACACTTAATATTCTAATTTTCAAGTATATACAAAGACCTAAGGTGCCTAAGCAAGCTAGTTAACCAACCTATGCAACAAAAAAATAACATATTGGGTCAAATTATTTTACAATGAGCGACTTAATGAGGACCTTATTTCATGAAGACCAAATTAAACTTTTAGTATGATAGCGCATAAATTTTAAGTGTTAAGCATTTATTTTGCAAGTGGCAAACACATTAGATACTAATTATATAGAAGTTACCTTTAAATATGACTAATTGTTATATAATGTGTTTTGCATTGTATGATTAACAAATATTTTATATATAGTGTTATGAATAGGATGAATTGAATTAAATACTTTTTTGGATGTACATTATCATTTTAATCGATCTAAATACATTTTGATATTGCATGTCTCCTCGTGCCTCAAATGTGTTATGCAGAAGATTTTTATAACCTTGTTTGAAAGGAAACAAACATAGTAACACTAGACAAATATTTATGTCAGACTATAAAGAATCGTGTGTTAATGCCATCACCACGAGTATGCCCAATTGAGTTCAAATACAGAAACTTTGAGCGGATCGCCAACAAAAACAGTTTCCCAAACAATGAAACAATAGTAATACCCCACCTCATAGGCATTCGCAATTTTCACAAAAAGCTTCCTTGACTCGGGATCAGGGTTCTTATCAGGATGACTAGAAAATCATACACAAACAAGCCTATCAGGGAAGGAAAGAGCTAAGTGGGAAAAGAAATCAAATAAGCTAAATCGAACTCGTGAGCGTACTATTTGAGGGAGAGCTTGTAGTATGCTTTTTTGATCTCGGATGCGTTGGCGCTCTGAGAAACCCTAGAAAAGGAACGCAGACGGGGAGATAAGAAAAGAAAAAAAAAATTGTACGTTGGGGGAAATCGGAGGGGAAGGGCAGTGTATTGTCGATTTACCCGAGGAGATCATAGCAGTCGTCGTCGTCGCAGTAGATGGAATGGCAAATTGGTAAGTGGACGAGGACGATGAAAAGGAGAAGAAAGCAACCGCTCCACTGGGAAGCCGACGAAGCCATCGCCCAATTCCCCCACTGGAGACGACTCGATTCTTCCGTCGTCGGTGATTTATATTTGGAAACTGGCTGTAAAATCCCATATCACAAAGACACAAACAGTCATTGCTGTCAACTATCAAGCGGTAACAAATTTTACTGCACTCCTGTAATTTTTTTATTACTCCTCAATACATAAATTTATAAAATTATCCTCAATCCCTATTTCTTTCACAGCCCTAACGATTGATGTCATCTTCCCCATTTCTCTCTGCTACGATAATGATTTTCTTTCCCTCTCCCTCATTTCTCTCCGCTACAAAGGAAATGCCCTAATACGATAACGATTTTCTTTCCCTCTCCCTCACCCTCATTTCTCTCCGCTACAAAGGAAATGCCCTAACAAACTACGAAGGAGGAGACTGAAGCAAACGGCATAGTCGATTATAGTCAGTGACCTCGAAAACTAGTAAGTTTCTTCATATTTGTAATATTGTAATCGATTAATTACATTTTGTTCAATTTTCACAATTTATTCGATAGATTTTTTTGTACATAATATGGAATACTATGTCTTGGATATATTTATTTTAGAGAGAGCAATACATAGAATCAACTAATAGGAGGTCAGTAAATTGGAGAGAAATCCCCAAACGCAAACACATGTTTGCGTCAACTCCCTGTCTTAGAATAAAGGACAATAATATTTGAATGGGTAGATTGCTCCTCATTTATAATGTGTTATGAAAATATTATCGTTTCTCAATTTATTTTGCAATTAGTATTGTGTCATGATTTGATTATGAAATATATTCCAATGCAATTTCTCAACCACCTGGGTGACAAAGGTTTTTGTTCAGTTCTCTTGGAGAAATGGAATCTGCATGTGGATCTTTAAAATTTTCATTTCTAGGGAGTTGCAAGTATAAAAAAGAGTTATATATGATTTCAATTTTGAATGGTTTCAATCTAATGGAGATGTTTCTTAATCTTGGGAGAAAGTGTGGGGAAATTGCTCCACATAATGTGATCTTACAATATCTAG
>JBBPFQ010804478.1:0-12920 GCA_037974815.1 Kaempferia elegans
TTATCATTTATCCATCATCAACAAATTGAGACAAGAAACCAATGGTATTAAATACAAAGTCAGTACTGCCTTAGAAAAAAAAACAATCCATGTTTGCCAATGAAAAAATTCTGATGCTAGCAGATGGAAGCTCTTAGAGTATAAATCATGACCTCAACTATATATGGAATATGTTGGTCATCTTTGAGCATGTCTTCTCTGAATTTAACATCTATTGGAGTTCCGACTAGTTTCTAACATGTTCATATGATAACAAAAATCTAAGATGCATATTCGGTAATGTGTATATCTCAAATTTAGGTAGAAATAAGAACTAGTAGAAAAGGAATTAAGACTAAGAAGATGTGGCTCCTACACTTTGATATTAAAAAATAACTAATGCAAATAATCAGATACTTGTCTTAATATATTCAGATTAAAAATTGGCATGGAAAAGAAATTTATTGCATTGCAAAACAATAAACTACACTAACTGGAATATTAAAGTATGGTGCAATGAGTGTAAGGATCTTGACAGGAATCAATCTGATTAACTGACCGATCTCAGGCCAACTAACTTGGGTGATGCTTATGAACTCATGAATTGGAATCTAATCCTCCATAGCGGACCGTAGCTGCATTCCTGCACTTATCCACTTTTCTTATCATATATTAGGAATGCTCTCCCATTGTCACAGCTCAAATCTCCTAGTCATTCTTCTCTCATTCACCAATAACCCTCTTCTCATCTTCTAAGATCTTTGCTATCTAATAGCTGGCTTGAAGTTGAAAAAGTTGGGGAAAAGAATTTATTGACGGCATTTTTTAGCCCCTTAGCAGTGTATCACGAACTGACCATCCAAGCTAACTCCACAAAGCCACAGCAAAATAAAAACAAAATATGTAGTCAATTATGGGTGAAAAGACTTCATAGTTATATTTGTATCTGATCACGGAGAGGTTATTAACAAGAACAAAACTGGAAGTTGTTTAAGACTACTACAAAGCATAAGTCTGTATTCAAAACTAAAGAACCAAGTGAATCTAGTGTCAGATATATCAAACATAGAAATTAATGAGAACTTTAGCTTACCGGAGGTTCGAGAGGAAACATGATATTAACCACTGTATCATCCTCATCTTCATCAGCTTTTAATGATTGAAGATCTGAATGCACATATGATGTTTAATTGTATTAAGAAAAATGCTCATGAGCCAAAAAATGATCCTTACCAAATCAATATGTAACAAGAGCAAAGTGACAATTAAATAAATGAGAACCAAATCTAACCCATAATATTTTTACTATCTCACCTACAACAAATACACCTGCAAATCTAAATCAAAATTTTGGAATTATTGCAATATAATTACCAGAGGTCAAATAACAAGCTCGATACCAAATGCAGAAGACTGATTAATCATACCAAACTGTTGCAAATATCTCACTGGTCCAAAGAAGATTCAACAGGATCTGCTTGTATAATGTTCATAACAAGAGTTACCATATCAACCAAGCTAATCTATTCCAAGACCCTGAGTATATACTATATAAAGCCTTTTGCAATCCTATGTAGGGTTTTATTTTTTCTTTTGGACAAGATTGAACATTTTTCTTTAAGTACCAATGGATTTTGTATATTATTAAAAACAATTTCTGCCCAATACTCAATCCATTAAAGCAATTTGTCATTGTCTTAAAGATCAAGCGAGTGACAAGAAACTAAAGAGTTGAAAGTCTTAAAGTTAAAAAATGCAAGATGATAATGTCTAAAGTGCAGTGCGTAATAAACATGTGTCTACTCTCCAATGAAATGAGAGTGTGAGGCTATTGATCCATGGGAACTAAATTACAAGCAGGAAAGATATAATGCACCTGCAATTCAATAGGGAGAATTATAGTGGTTAAGTTTACACTACCTCACTTGAGAAACCAATAATTTAAAAACTTTGCAAGGGCATTGAGATTATTCAGTGTTGCCTATACAAAAATTGAATTGTATCACTAACGTAACTAAAAAACAAATTGCAAAAGTGTTGCCTCAAGAAGAATGCATAAAGCAACATTTTAAAAATAGCTAAGGCTTCTAGAAGAATACAGTATATAATGAAATAACTGTTAACTGACAACAAACTTTAAACCAATGTAACAAGACAATACAAACAAGAAAAGGGGTAGAGAAAGGCATAAAAGACTTACAAGGAAGGCAATAATCATATTGCTTAACACGCTCAATCCTCAGATGTTTTAAAGCAGCTCTGCAAGATGATGTCAATTTTATTAGTGTTATAAATACAAACAATATTTTAGAACAAAGCATCATTAACACAATCATAGTTCTGGATGTATGATGGTCATTTGGCAAGGGCAGATTAAGAAATAGAATGTTTTTCCAAACATTCACATGTGTCATTCAATCCCATCCAGTAGTTTATAAATGATAAAATGGAAAAGTAAACTCAAAGTCAAACATCTACAAAGATAAGCGGAGGCACATTCATGACATATAGACAATAAAGTAATCAATCATCTAGCATTACAGGAACAATGATGTATGGATATGCCATTGAACGTTCAATCTTAAAGAACTAAATATATGACATCCTTTCAGTATGCTATATTACTTTTATATAGCTACATTTTAAATCAGTTAGCAGTTTATATACAGGTATTATGCATTGCACAAACCTAACAAACACAAGTGTCAATTTCAATAGTTAGTCGGTATATAGAAAGACTACAAAGGAGTGAAGAAGGGTATAATGGGAGGGTGCATGCTGTAGATAGGGATGCCAGCAGGTTGTGCCCAAGTTGGTCTGGTTGGAACTGTGCTGCACATCCAACATTAGCCCAGGCCCAGACATCATTGTCCCATGTTGTGTCCAGCCTGCCATATTGTCGTGCTCAAGACAAACAGGTTGTGTTAGACCCAGCGAATGAAAGCAAATAGAGAAGTTTTCAATATTACCATAGGCAGAGAAAAGATACATAAATAAGAGAGGAAAAGAAATAAAGCAAAAGGAGAAGCAAATGTAATACAAAGAAAGACAATAAACCTGGAAAAGTCCAAATAATGCATCCATCAATACCAGTATACAAACATATCAAGATAATGCACAAACATTCCAAATAGTGCTCAGCTGTATATACATGATTTGGAAAACATACAAAGAAAGAAGAAAGTAACAACCTTCTTTGGGTGCAAGCCATTGTAAATATTTGAGTCTTCAATTTATCAACCTGACGTAGACTGAAAAAAAAAAGAAAAAAAAAAGATGAAAACATGTAATCTATTTGTCTTATAATAAAAATTGAGAATAGCTTGGAAATCAAGCATGGTCAAATAACCAAAGAACAAAAAACTACAAACCGATCTTCTAGAGGAATATATGGAATCCATTCCATTTTCATAGTCTTCATGGATATTACATCTTCTTTCTCCCTTTGAACAGATTTTACACCAATCTTATCGGATGGTGGGATTGGAGAATCTACCTACGAATTATCAACACAGACAAATTCAGACAAATAACCAAAATATCATCATTATGACAAAATCATGTTTGGCCCAATTATTTGAGATTTGCTTAGAATGAATTAACCAAAACATTTGTTGACAAACAAATGGAAAAATAAGAATGTAAATCAATGTATTGCAACAAGTCACATAATAAATGTTGTCAACTTATAGAAAACTCTAATACTAAAGAAGTAGCACAAACAATTGTATAATATACAATGCATTTTTAGGAGAATCAAAGACCTATTGATCTATGTTATATGAGCCGAGACAAACTTATAAAATAATTTCAAGGTGTCCAAATTCATGTCACAATAATTTTATCCACTAATCCAAGTAAATCTCAACTAATTATCTTCTTTCTAGCCAATGAAAACAAAACTTTATAGAATCGAAACTGCTCAGAAGATGACGATAAATTCAATATTTAAATTGATAAGATGGGAATACACATGATGCTCAGTAAGTATCACCTATAATGTCAAAAAAGGATAAGGAATTCCATTTACGTGCAAACTATGAATTGCAGGAATCTTTCCCCAAGAGAATATCAGATAGAATCCATAAAAATATCAATTCTTGTTTACTTCTCTTAAACTATCTTCCAATCACATCTTCGGTCATTATTTGATAGCTACACAAAACATGTAATTCCAATGACCAGATACCCAAACCATATTAAAAGATTAAATCTTCCCAGTCCATTATCATCTACAGATATGAGATTGACACCAATTACCCTCATAATCACTTGTTATTGGCACCAATTGAAGATAACACACATCAATAGTTCCATAAGGTTTCTTCAGCATCCAATGACAACCCTACTTTTTGTTTTCTCAACTATTGAAGCTTTAGGTTACAAAAAATGCAATATGAATCAACTTACAGCCACCACAATGGGAATAAGCACAACTTTCTCAATGCCATTCACATTTAACATTTGAGCTGCAAAACGATGAAAAATATAAGTATATCAACCAAATGGAATTGTTCAAACTGTCCAATGTATATGACTAGGTGCAAACAAATAAATAGTGAATTGAAAAATCAAGAACCACCAAATACATATTGAACGATGAGTTATAAATTCTCAAATGGACTATGCTACAAGTGATAATGTTCTAACTGGAAAGGAGAATCTCATACCTTGGTTTACTATAAGTTATAAAAATTGAACATAGTAACCACTAACTAATAAAATCATTGGCATGCTATAAATTTAAGTCAGTAATCTAATCATAAAAATACCCTCTGTGCTTCCAAACAAGTAGACTGTCTTCCCATGAAGCTCTCCTCCCTCATCACATGCACTCTAAGCACCGAAAAGGAATATTGATCACCATCAACACATATTATGCTGAGGATAAATAAAAGACAAGAAAATACCTCTAAATTTGAAAAACACCAATTTATCTCGCATAACTTATCCATGTTATCCCACTGTTGAAAGAAAATGCTGGAAATTTTAAGATTTCGTACAACAGAAGTGATAAATCAACTTTTTTTTACAGGAATTCTAACATCTTTCGTATGAGTAAGCCCGCAGTTTAAAAGTAAATCCGTTTTTGGATTTGGTTAAAATAAATAAATATTAATTAAAGAACGATGAAAATAAACCTCCGTTCCGACAGGAAAAGCTGCTTGCCAAAGATCTTCCTGCGTAGAGACACATAGTCAACGACGAGTAACTACAAGTAGCCTACTAATAAATTAGCGGAAAGATATTTTTCTGCCTTTTAACAAAGCACGCAGTTTCCCTTAATCTAACCAAAAAGGAGAAATTTTTCAATAAAATACAATGAAAACAAGAGCGAACAGGAGAAGCCCGCTAGACGTACCATGTTTCTCTTCTCGGGGAAGTACTCAGTCTTCGGATTCGGCGCATTGACACGCCTCCTTTTGACGCCGGCCCTCTTCGGCTCCTTTTTTATTTCCTCCTGCGACTCGCTCGGGCCGCCGATGGTGCTGCCCTCCTCTCTCTTCTCTGCATCGGAAGAATCTTTCCTCCTCTTCGATGTCGCCGCTGCCTTGCGCTTCGCCATATCCGATGACGAGGGCCAAGGTGGAGACAGGGATGGCGTTAGGGTTTGAGGACGGACGGGAAGTGAGACGCAGAAATGAGAAATCGGAGCGTTAGATGAACGCGGACTCGATCCAAAATTTGAACTGGAAACAGCGCTGTGCGCGTATGTATAGCGTAGGCTACGTGCGGGAAGCTGGGGGATGAGATGGAATGATGGCCGTCCGATTTGGATCTTGATCTCAAATCCTTTGGTAATAGACCGATCCGGACTACGGGTTTAATTGCGCCAAATGATGGGTTAGGATGAATGTCTACCCGTCTAGGCGGTCTAGCTCGACAGTTATGTTATTTTATTATTATTTTTAGTTGGTAATATCTATTCTGAGGTTAGATCCTATAGTTCATAAATTTGTGAATTAGATAATCTTCCACACCCTATTTGAAGCCGGATTGAGATCGCAATTCGGCTGTAATTATTTACAGTTTATCGATGGGTCCACCCGTTCATCTAGGTTGTAGTTTTGGTCGGGCGGTCGGCCGAAGGCCTCCCGGAGGTCGCCCCTCTCGGCGACAGGTAGCTTGGCCACCCTCCCATCTCCGACGGCCTTCGGGCGGCCTCCAGCTGCCCGACCGAACCAAAACTACAATTAAGATGGACGGGTGAATCTGTCGATGGACCACAATCAATTACGGTCGGATTGCGACATCAATCTGGCCACAAAATTGGTATGGTCCATTCCCGTTCCGTAAATTTGTGGCTAGTAAATCTCTGCACTATAAATCAAACGTAAGTTTGATTCGATCATGCCCTATTTTCCCTGATCCCCTTCTCTACTTCCCGACCCACCACCGTCCCTCGCCATCTCCCGGTCCACACCACCATCGCCGTCGGCCGTCGCTGTCACCCTCTCTTCCACCGTCGTATCTTCATTGACGGCTACGATCCCCTCTCACCGAGCCCGACCGTCCCGTGGCTCCTCTGCTGAGAGGTCACAACGAGCAGCCTCGTCGCCTCTGTTCTGATTTGTTCCCGCAGTGAGCACGAGCCATCATCGTCTCAGCGTGAGTCATCTTCTGCCCGACGCAGTCGCCATCGCATGCGCGGTCACCAGCGCACCTCCTCCGACCAGGCAAGCCGACCCTTTTAGCTTATGCGATCAGTGTGAGTTTTCTATCCTTGTCGTACTTTAGAATTTCTATGTGTCGTAATGGTTAAAATCATTGTTTTTGATGGCCTTCATCTTGAGCAGTCCCCAGGTGATCGAATATTGAATTGCATCGGCAAGGAGAGTTCAACAAGGACCTATTTTGCATTTTTTTTTTTTGGATAAATCATCGTGGGGGTAAGTTCTTTTTCCCCTTTCTCAATAAATAGGGAGGACTCGCAAGAAAGGGTATCGTGGATAGGCATACCTAATCTTGTGGGAAGTTCCAACATTATCTTGTTTCCTTGCGTACTTGTAGTTGTTCATATGCTTTTTATGGACTTTGTTTTTGTTGATCATGAGCATAGATCAGTTGTCACTTAATTATCTGGAATTTAAAGCATGTTGCTATCTGTTGTCATATTTATGCAGTATCGGGAATGTATTTTGCTTTTTTTTTTTTTTTTTTTGCTATTAGTTATTATAGATTGTCAATTACCTTAGATTAAGGTATGGTAAAACTGGGCCATATTTAATAACTGAATGATTGTTCTTTTCATGGATGTGGAATATACAGGATGTTAATTGTATTGCAGACAGGGTCTTCTGCTCATTAGGTTGATCTCTGGACCATTTAGTAATTGTATTGGTTTTTTCACCGTAACCAAATGTGATATGATTGCATAGCACACCTGGGCTACCATTGGTAGATGTGCGAGGGTTGGAGCAAACATTTTGCCTCAGTATTGCAGAATGGGAGGGGGCAGCGATTCATGTTCATTGAATAGGTCCAAATATACTCATGGGTTGGTATTTGGTGGATTGCAGTGGATTCATGTTCATTGAAGTTAGTGGAGGATTGTTTTACTTTCTTGCATATATAATTATTTATGTTGTGGTTCACGGTATATTTTATTATTTGATGTTTACCTTATCATCATACTACATATTTCTTCACCTACTCAGTCTTCCTTACTGACTTTTAGATTAAGGTGGGTTAAGATCTGACTATTGCTAGATGGAAGCTCTAAGGATATCACGTAGATTATTTCAAGAATTTTAGGTTTTTTTTTTGGGTATCTTTTAGGAGAACCAAGGAATTCCTTGAATCTCACAGAAGTTCTAAATACCCTCTTTTCATGATCTTCAAGTGGCAAGAGAAGTGAAGTCAACAAAGAAAATTAAGTAGGCACAAAGTGAAATGAATAAGTAAGGTGGAACCCTAAATAATAAATTAAATACATGGGTGTGCCTTTTTCTTAGCTATAAATAACATCAAACTAATTGCATATGTGTGTGGAATCATAAATTCAGACACACTACTTGATTTATGACTAATCAATTCTGTTTAAAATATTTAATCAAACATTAATTAATTTTTTGATGTATTTAACTTAATTATAAACTTAATAAAACCTATTCTATAAGCCCTAATATCCTCATGCAATTTACCAACTAAAGAGTTCGAGATTGATTTCTCTGCCTTCTACCAGTGTCTCACACAAGATAGATCATGTCATCTTCTACCTCTTCTCTTCCGCCACTGATAATATGATGATCCTTGATCTCCCTTCTCCATTATTTTTCTTGGAGATTTAATTTTGCTTTCCTAGTTTTAGACTGGGCTGATGTTTGCACTAAAACAACTAATTCTTCAAATTTCCTCCAATTCCTTCCTTTATCGATCAATTTCCATTGATTTCATTGTATTTTTTTCATTTAATCTTTGTTTTGTATGATGTCAGAGAAATCAGATTGGTGCTTGATTTTCCATTCTAAATTTCAACTCTTTTGCTCTAGGGACAAGCCTCACTACTGGACGGTGCGTTCTTGTGCCATTTATTCAGTAACCATCCCTTTCAACAGTTTAACTCTAGGTATTCCATGCTCTTTTTTTGCTATATATAATCTAGAATCTACTATCTATAAACAACTAGGTTTAGCTTGAATAGACTTAAATGCCATTGAATGAATGCTCTCCTCTTGGGGAAACAATAATGTTTGGTTTGTGTAAGAATCTATCACTAATGAAGGACAGAAAGGTAGATGAAAACTAATTGACCTTTTAGGTCATACAAGCTGTTCATGCTAGATTTTCCATTCTAAATGTGAACTCTTTTGCTCTTGAGACAAGCCTCACTATTTGTTGGTGTGCTCTTGTGCCATTTCCTTAGTAAGCATCCCTTTCAATAGTTTAACTTTAGGGATTCAGTGCTCTTTCTTTGGCTACATATAACCTAAAACTTGATTGTCGATTATGCCTTGAAACACTCTAGTTTGTGATTCAAATTTTTGAGGAAGTGGTGATTGTGATATAAAAGGTTATGGGTTTAATATCTACATCAGTAATTAAGATTATGGTGATGCCATCTTTGATAATTAAGAAACATATGACAATGCTATATTCCTTATTCTGTAATATTTTTCCAACCAAATTGTTGTGCATCAATCTTGTTTATATTTCAGTATTATTTTGATCACCAGAAATTTTTCTATTTTTTCAGCAGAAGCAATTTTAAAATAAACTATGTAACTCGAAAGATCTAACTCAACTGTTTTTATAGCTTAGGAAAAAAAATTACTTTTCTGTTTTACGTGATAGATGGCTTTACCTCAAGCTATAAAAGCTGGACTTCCCTGCATGAATCTTCTTAGAATGACAGCTGTGCCAATATTAGAGCAACTATATTTGGAGGAAAGGCTGCTCAGAAGCTCAGCAGAGAATTGGTGCATCATTAATCATGGGACAAGTCTTCCCACCATAGTCATGGGTATATCTGGGTATGTATTTATGGTTGCTATGTTTCTTATTTCGCCAGCAAATCTCCCTTTGACATGGCTATAATTGTTTATATCTTTCTCCTTGCATGATTTGGACATTCAAGGATTGTTCATCAGTTATTAATAAGACTGACAATCAGCATAAAACTATAACATAGGAGGCCTTCAGAACTTGTTGAACTGAAGCCTGTGCTTCGTGATCAAATTCCTGTGATTAGAAGATTTTCTGGAGGAGGCACAGTTATCATAGACAATGGCACACTTTTTATCTCTTTGATTTGCAACAAGAATGCTATTCCGGGGCTGCAACCTTATCCTCACCCGATTATGTCCTGGACTGGGCAGTTGTATGGTCAGGTGCTTCGTGAGTTTGGTGATTTCCATCTTCGTGAAAATGGTATGTAGAAAGAATTTCAACTAATTTTGTGAAGGTTGTTTGTTACTTGTCTTTATGTTTTGTTGAATGCTTCAGTTATTCGGCTGGGGTTATACTTATACCCTTCTACACAGCATGACCTACCCATAAAATTTGTTCCCATTTCACATCTTCTGTGTTTATATTAGATATCCTTGAGACCTACAATTACTCAGGCCTTATATCCATGTCTGAATATAGAACCAGATGGATTCCTAGAATTCACTAATAATGATCGTTGTGCAATCTTTCATCTTATGATATGGATATTTTGCCATTTCTAGTCTCCATCACACCGAGTATGATGGTCGGACTGTGCAATTACCTTTTAACCATTGCTAATAATCATCTCAGCCATTTGTTTAAGATGTTCTTTATATATATATATATTATAATCTTCGTAATTTTCTACTTGAAGTTTTGCATGAACTGTTTTTTATTTCTATATTAAATATTTGTGCTGAAGGTGTTCTGAATGGACTTTATTGCATTTCCAGATTATGCATTTAATAGTCATAAATTCGGTGGAAATGCTCAGTCCATAATTAAAGATCGATGGATCCATCACACATCATTTCTTTGGGATTATGATGCCAGGAACATGGAATATCTTAAACTACCTAGCCGAGCTCCCAAATACAGATCGGTACAACTCTTTGGAAGTTAATATATTGAGGAAATGTGATACTTTTGTAATTGCCTCCGAGTTAATTTTATGCGGTTCTGAAGTTCTCATTTGGAAACTAAAATTGAATTTCTTGACAAAAAGTTTTCTTCCCAGTGATGTTTGTTGATTGATCTAGAAAAAAAAATTGTACTATGTATCTCAGTGTGTAAATATCCTAATACTTTGTCAATTTTTTTTTTCAGGCACGATCTCATGTAGAGTTCTTATGCCGAATGAAAGACTATCTACCATCAAGAACAACTTTTATCGAAGGCACCATCAAGTCTCTTGGAGGCCACTTCTCGATCAGACCGTTTGATCTGGATGAACTTGGCAGCCTTTCTGGTTCTTTGTCTGGTTCCACCAAACTGCTGACGAGGCAAGAATTGGAGGAAGCATACTCATCTCAATGTGTAGCCGTAAGATAGTTTTGTGCTTGTTATCGGAACTATATATTCTTCATTCAGCACTATTACTATATGAAGAATGATTTATTACATTTTTAGAATAAATTATTCGAAATCGTGAGGATTTTATTTGTTATATGCCATGTAATAGTTTGCAACTGTTGCTCCACCTTTTTTCCCTCTTGAATTAAACAGGATAAGCCGATCAGGCAATATATTGGTTGTTTTAACTCCGAGACTCTGATAGACGCTTTATATTACTTGGATATTAATATAGGTGCCACTGTTGATTCAGATTGTGTTTTTTTATATTGGTGAGTTCATAGACAATAACGGCAATTATCATTAGTCTAATTAAAATCTATACATATTTGTGAATATAATTTTTTTCTAATATATTTTTTATTTTTAATATTAAAAAAATAGAAAATAAAAATAAGTAAATAAACAAAGCAATTGAAAGAAATGTAAAGTTTCCCTCAAGTTTTTCATCCTCTAGTGAGATTTATTACCTCAATTTTCTAGATGTTGTCCTTTTGCCACACATAATCAATGTTCCGATGTTAAAATCTCATCCCAAAAGTATGGCGATTCTTACCGGGAGTAATAAATATCAAAGGATTTGTTAGAAATTTTTTTTGTAAAACCACTCTGATGCTTAAGTGGGCTCGATGTTTCGATAATGGAGGAGAAAGTTAAATGAAAAAAATAGAGTTGGCGAGCTGTTTTTCATATATATATATATTTTTAATATATTTGACTTTTATATGTGTGAGACCTCTGTAGAGATTATGAGAAAGTGAGGAAAGATAATGAGAGAGTGGAGACTAGAGAGAGATCATGGATAAATGGGGGTTATGACCCAGTGTTACAAGTTCTCGAACATGCCACTTAGGCTATGTGATGACAAGGTCCTCCCACGTGGACTCTATCATCTTCCACAGGCATCCCCTCAAATCTAATCAACAGAAGTTGTAATGTGACTGACTAGATAATTATTATGTTAACAGATGTCAGGTCCACGTTGTTGAGGCACTATAGCCTAAAGAAGATAGCCATCGAAGTAGAGTGTCTCAAGCAAAGTTGAAAGAAAAATTACAATTTCTATTCCGAAAGTACTGTAAATACACTCAAACCTAGTTGTAAGATGATAAATTAACATGGAGAAATGCCTATAGATCTCATTATTTATGGCAAAGGGATATAGGTAAGTTGATGGATGCCTTTGTTCTAGCCAAGGGGGAATAGCTCAATCCACAACTATAAATTTGATCTCAAAACTCCTGAGTATTTGTGGAGTCGAAGAGAGAATAATAAGCGCGATCTTACAACTCTCGAGTTGGGAGAGGATAATAAGCATAATCTCACAATTCCCAAATACTCATGGAGTCGGAAAGAGAATAACTCGATTCATGACTATGTCCGAGTCGTGAAAGAATAGTAAGCTTGATTCAGGACTATGTCTGAGTAGAGAGAATAGTAAACTTTGAAGAAGTTTCTTCATCCCTCTGATGGTTCACCATTAAAGCCAGACCGGCATAAACCTCGACCTTGGATTTGAAGGACGATTATTCATCTCATGTAGTTCTTTTATGTTCTTGTGCTTTATTCGTCTAGGTCCTTTGTATTTTTCTTTTTCCTTATTCTTTAGTTTATGACAGTTATCCTTGATGTATCCTTCTTCTTGGTAGTTGCAGTATCAAACCTTCCTCTTTCTTTGAATGTGTTTCTTTGCTTGCAACTTGTGAAATTTGTTAGTTTTAAGAAATTTTCTAAAGTTTCTTACCATGAGGGCTGTTTCATTTTCAGAGGAATCTTACTCAGGGTCATCTTAGCTTTTAAGGCCAAGTTGTTGTTGGTGTAGGGTGCACCAATGATTAAACCTAAGTTTTAATAATGACAAAGGGTTCAAAGTTAAGTATTATTGTTGTTCTAACAATCTGAACTAAGTGTGTAGGAAAGTCTTAAGTGATCTTAGA
>JBBPFQ010804586.1:0-12919 GCA_037974815.1 Kaempferia elegans
GACATGATTGTCTTTGGAATATCTCATAAAATTTTTTAGGATAATTTCAGCCTCCAATAATTATTGATTTTATTTTATAATTTGAGCATTTAAATATATCATATAGTATGCTCCTTAGAATGTAGAGTGTCTTTATGGAGTGACCTAGTTCATATTTGTATGAGTGTTTGATCTAATAAATTTTGGATTAATTACTTTTTATGATTTATCTATTTATATGTTCTTATGAAACCAATAATACTGGAATGCTAGAATGACCGATATCACATTTTACTACAGTGTGGGTAGAGTATCCTATCTGTATTTGTAGCATCTAAAATGTTTCTCATTAGCATGAAAAAAAATTTGATTCAAAATCTAAATTTTGCTAAGAAATAAAATGAAAAATAATATAAAAAAAAAATCTAAAAATTTTCGTAAATTGAAAAGCGCTCTTTATTGAAGTTGGTCTGGTCTGGTCTGGTCTTGGGATTGAATTATAAAAATCCGTTGGCCTAATCAATAAAACGACAAAATTGAATTTTCTAATAAAAACTGAGACGCGGACTTGGCGATTATTTAAGCACCGATATATCGAAATTTATTTCCTACAAAATAACTATATATCATGTAAATTTCTCTCCAATTTAGGGGCATTCTAGGTACTCCGGTCCAGTAGAACTGCGAGAAAGGCTGTCCATGAAATGCTCCGGCACTCTCTCTCCTCAACTCCTCCTTTCTCTGTCCTCTCGTCTTCCACTTCCCTTTCTCACTGAGTTGATTAGAGAAGGTAGAGAGATAGAAGAGTAAAGCCACGGCTTGCTCCGCCTTCTTTTCTTCTCCATTGGTCTCATCTCTTTCCGCATCGGACCGTCCTCCATTGCTACTCCTCTCCTCAATCTCTTTCTACCTACCTACCCACCCACCCACTGCTGCTGAGATCCCAGATCGAGGAAGCAGACGCCTGGGTGAACTGACAGAGTCCGTTTTTGATACATACCTAGCCCCCGCTCCTCCTTTCCAGCTCTTCAATCCCTCGATCGGTCCATCGCGAAGTTCTTGGATTGCCTGGCCTCGCGATGCATCAGCATTGTGGTAGTATGTGGCGAGCCGGCTAAATCTAAGTGAATGCTCGTCGGGGACTTTGTTATCTGCTCGGAGCTTTGATCCCTTAGTGGATCATTGGGTTGTTGACTTGATCTGGTAGATCTGAGTGGAGCCTCGATCTCGATGAGGTTTGCAAGTTGGCGATTTTGTTGTTTTATTGTTTCGCTCTTGGAATCAGACTGGTATAGCAACGGATTTTATTGAAGAGATCGCGTGTTTGCGGTATTGTAGGGTTCGAGGGTTTCGGGTTTTCTGATTGTGGAGTGGTGTTACTGGTGAACGGATAAGGAAGCTGGATTGTCGGACTCAGAAGATGAACTCTGACACGCCTCTTGACTGTGCTGTATTTGAGCTATCGCCAAGGCGATCAAGGTGAAATTCACCTCCGAGAAGGGTTTTTGGGTTCAATTTTCTGTAGTTTCTTGAAGTAAAAATTACATTTTGCAGATGTGAGCTGTTTGTCTCTGGAAACGGGAGGACCGAGAAGATAGCTTCTGGTTTCTTAAAGCCCTTCCTCACACATTTGAAAGTTGTAGAAGAGCAAGCAGCGTGTTCAGACAAATTGATAAAACTGGAAGTTGAGGGGTCCATAGGTGGCAACCGATGGTTCAGTAAAGGAACTCTTGAAAGGTTTAATTAACACAATGTCATACCTCAATGCTACTCAAATTGTGTTTATAGACAATGAGCTATGACTTGTTTTACTCCTTGATCCTTCAACACTTCAAAGAAGCTTCTGTTCAATTTTCTTAGAATAGTTATTCACTGCAGATTTGTTCGGTTTGTTAGCACGCCTGAGGTGCTTGAGTCAGTCAATACGTGTGATGCAGAGATGTCACAGTTGGAAGGAGCCAGGCGAATTTATTCACAGGTAGTCCAATTGATTATGGAACATTGTTCGAATACTTCCATTTTCTAATAATGTTGAATCAATTACTCTGTAATGCAGGGTGCAGGGAAGCTTTCTGGTAGAGCAGGTACACTTGGTCTTGTTCCTTTAGATCTACAGAATGATTTGTTGCTTGATAAGGCATCGTAAAATTCTTTTTGCCTCTGATTTTCTAATTTGATGCATTTCATGGAAGCTTTTGTTTCCTTTCCTCTATGAAATCAATAGGATACTAGTTGGATTGTGTCTTTGCTAAGTTTGTGTAATACAACCTTATGTATAGAAATTAAAATTGGAAACCATGTTTAACTACCGTGCACAACTACCCTCCATGTTGGCACAATACCGATGAGTATGAAATATGAACCCAACATGGAAAGGAGGGTCAAACTTGTTTGTCTCCTCATTTGGAAATCCATCAACAAGGAAAATTCTATTACAAGCATATTGAAGCGATTTAAAACGTCTAGATATTACTAGCATATAGCTTTACATAGATTCTAAAGGTGGAATAAGATCCATTTGAGTGACTTCAAATAGTTGGGATTCCGGTTATTGCATATAAGTGGTATCCATTGTTGGCTTGATAATATCCTTGATTTTTCGTCTCAGGCGAAGATGATACCAGTTCTGTAGCAGCTGTGGATGTAACAAAGTATGTTTTTACTGCTTACATATTCAAATTCGGATCAACTTATCTGTTTTTGTTCTAGTTGTGTGGGTAATCTTTCATTAATATTAAAAATTGATGTCTTTTTCTATGAACTGTTAGCTCAGAGTTAAAAAGATGGACTGTTGATCATACAATTTTGAATTACTTACCTATTGGTCCTATTTCTATGTTTAATTATTCAATTACCAATCCTGATTCTTATTTGTTTGTTCAACCATTGGAGAACATGTGTGACAATTGTATATCTACTATCTAATATTTTTGAGATCTATTCTTTTTATGATAAACAACACACATCCATTCAAGAAATGGCTGAATCATTTACTTATGTTTTATCCTAGCAGTGGACTACTACATCTGAAGGTTGTTGTTGAATCAACGTTTGACCATGATTGTTTTAGTAAAATTTTGAATTATGAATCATAAGATTTAGTTCACAAAATGTGAGAGGCTAAAAAGATTACTGTGTTTATATCAATCAACATAATTGATTAACTAGGTCCATTTATCACCTTGATAAACAAGTACATTATATCTTTATTTCATATAACTTTTCTGACAATAGAATAGTATTGTTAAATTTACACTCACCTTGCCAACTCCAAGTTTCAATGACATCAACATAGTTGAAGCAAAGATAAAGACACCAGCGATGCAAAGCGAAGCGAGAAAGAGAAAAGTGATATTGACATGGCAGGGTCTTATTCTCAGGCGTGTTAACTCTACCTTAACTGTCAATTTCAGGTCACAATGTGGGAAGATTTGCATCTTTTCATCATTGCGAGCGTAGAGTTCAACCCCATGGTTGATTTTGAGTCCGCATATTTTTATTTCTCTACTCCTGGATTTCACCTACTTTTCTCTTTTTATAATGATAAAAATTTTACCTTCCCTCTTTTTATAATGGGCATGGTGGCTCACTTTAATGACCATTGCTAGGTTTAATTTTGCGGAGTCAGATTTATTTCCGATGACTTGCTTTGTTCCCCCCAAATATGATTCCTATAGAATCATATTTTAGTTGAATTGAATTATCATAATTCTTATACAATTGTTAATCATATATGATAGGGTATCTTTTTATATTAATTTGCATTATTTTGTTATAAATTCATGTATCCTACATTTATAACAATAATGCTTGACAAGGTTTAAAGGATTGTTTCGTGCTAAAATTTCAATCTTGTGCCAGAATGCCAAAATAACATAGGTGCCAATTCTTATACAATGGTTAATTCTATGTGATAATGTGGTGTGCTAATTTTTAAGACAGATGCTTGAGAGTGATTTATTTCAAATAAGATTTTCTTATTGAAGCTATTTTTTATTTGTAATAGCAGTAAATATATTAACTCTTATTTAATAACACACTTACACTCCCAAGGTTTCGTTTCACGAGACTTTATCTGTTCCTAAGGAAGCAAGTTTGGCTGTTGTGGTCGAGATTATGGGTCTTTTCTGCCAACTCCTTGTGCCCCCACGTTTAGATAATTAATTCTCAGACACCTAGGTGGATACCCATCTTGAATACTGACACAGAGGAATGAAAGTAGCAAACTAGGTCCATTTCTCAAAATAGTTTCCTAAATTTAATTTCTCAAAATAGCAGCAGTTAATGCTGGTGAAACTTCAAAATAATTTGCCAATAAGTTCCTTGAATGTGTTCCAAAATTTTTTAATAAGCATTAACCAAAAGCTTTAGTAAGATGATTGATAGCTAATTCCTTTTCTTTGAAAATTAGTTATCATTCTCACTATGGTATTGTTGGCAGGAATGAGCTTCTAAGAGCCATTGATTTGAGGCTTGTCACTCTTAAGCAAGACCTGGCCACAGCATGTGCTCGGGCTTGTTCTGCTGGATTTTCCATTGATAATGCCTCTGAGCTTCTTCTCTTTGCTGAGTATTTTGGTGCAATTCGTCTAATGTAAGTGGTGGAAATGATATATTATCTTATGGTAGATGTAGCAGATGGTGAGAAAAAGAAATGGTTGGTTAGTGTATTTATCTTTGTTATTGTTCCCTATTTCTTCTATCAATTTGAATGTTCTAAGCTCTTTCTTCTGGTGTAAATATCTTGAATGCAACCTCAATGTTTTGGTTTCATTTCTCTATAACTATTTTCTGACACTGATATTTAGACTCCATCTAACTCGTGGGAAAACATGTGTTCCATTGTTGTTGTTGATAGTCTGAGCCGTATCAAGGTAATTATGGGGTGGTGGCTTGCCATTGTAATGCTAAAACTTTGCTCTTTGAAGACATGTGCGCACACATTATAGTGCCATATTCTCCTTACATTCTTCCCTTCAGCTTGTGGCGGCATAGATATCACAAGAGAACTAGGGCACAACCAAATTAATTTGTCAGTTTGCTTCTGATCATGGAATGCCTTTCCTTCCCATGTCCTTCCTGGTTGGTACTGCAAAACTGGTAGGATATCTACCAAGATTCACAAATCTTGTTTAGTGCAGGGCATCCACACCCGCATTTGTTGAGTGATGTCAAGGGCTATGACAGTTGACATAGCTTGTATGTTTCCTATCATGGCAGTGAGGTAATATGGTGATCTCACTTCAGACATTAAGCAAATCAATCCCAAGATATGAAGTATCTATTGACTAATGATTGTGGCGGGAGTGTGTAATATTTCTACATGTCATCTGGGTAAGCCATTGCCAGAAAGGAGAAAGTTGTGATTTTCCTTAGAGTCAAACATCGATGAACATGGTAACAACTTGTCAGTTGTCAACAGAACCTTGTTTTTATTTTGTGCTGGATTATCTAATAATAAGTTAGCGCACAAATATGGACAGTTAAATGTGATCAAGCTTAGTCAGCAAACATCATTAAAGAATTAAAAATCTCAATGTTCATAGTATAAATGCCTCCATGTGGACTAAACAACATAGTTCACATATGCTAGGATCTTTGTATCTTCATCTTCATTAAATTTCACAAGGGTTTGTTGGACTAGTTAATTTATTTCTTTTTGTATCAGTATACTATTTCTACTTTCTTTCTTATTGTAATTTTTCAAACTAATGTTGATGGTGATCGCATTGAAATGTGCATGGCATTGTCAACAGTGAGGCATGCAACAAATTCATTTTGATTTGCCAAAAGCATCCTGATCTCCCTGCCCATCAGTCACAGTCTCTGCATCATCATTTGAAAAGCTTTGCTGAACAGAACCTCCGGTCCTCCTCAAGCTCGGACATGTCTATAGATGAACTAGAGTTGCAACTTAGTACTGGTAATCCACCTGATGATGGTGATCCTCAGCATCACAATGCTAACAGCCAAACATCAAGGACAGAGTCGACAGTGATATCAGGTACATCTCAGCAAGCCATGTCCATCCTACGGCAGAAGGAAGCATCGGAGGAGCCTATTTCTTCTGCTTCATCAACTAATGAGCCAGCTCAGCAGGATCGAGGGGGATTTAGACGGCTAAGTGTGCAGGATCGGATCAACCTCTTTGAAAGCAAGCAAAAGGAGCAGTCAGCAAACTCTGGAAATGCCACTTCTGCAGGTGTTAATAGGGTAATATCAGGTAAAGGCCATAGGAGACTCTCTTCTGATGTTTTGGATAAGTCAGTGTTGAGAAGGTGGAGTGGTGCCAGTGACATGAGTATCGATCTTACCAGCAGCACCAGTAACAGTATGAATGACGTTAGAGGAAGTGGGAGTACCGTTGAAACACCGACTTCTACCAACTTACAGCCTCCATTGATAGTTAAAACTGAGACCAAGGCCCCAGGGTCAAGGGATACTGTCACATCACAAGGCTTTTTGGATCAAAGATCAACAGATATTTCCTCTTCTTTACATTACCAGAACAAAGGATTTTATGGTGATGGAGATGCTAACAAGGATGAAGGTGTCGGGTCCTCTCAAACCATGGTGAAGCCAGATGTACAGAAGGGCAAGCATTGCGTCAATGCTTCTACAGGATGGGATAAACAAACAAGAATTGATGATGAAAATAATAATAGTATACACCAAAAAACCTTTCCAGATAACAGAAACAATACTGATTCAGGAGATCTTGCAATTTCTACCTTACAGTCAAAAGAAGGGAGCCAATTTCAAATGAAAGATCAAACGACGCTTTTTGAAATTGGGAAAGCTCAATCTGCCATTGCCGAGCACATTAATCGGAAAGATCAAGAAATTGTCCATCCCCGGACTGGAGAAACTCTTGGAAGAGATGGAGCTGGTACAAAAAATCAAGGAAATTTAGTTAACCAATCCCGGACTATTGGTAGAAGAACAGGTGCAGAAGTGAAAGAAATGAAAGGAAAAGGTCCATTTGGTTCTCAGGTTCAGCTGAAAGTTTTATCTGGTTCACATTCAGAAAGTGATTTACAGGCTTCTCAATCCCAGGGGAAAATTCTCCCTGTAAAAGTGGAGGAAGCTGGAGCAAGAAATGTTCCTGTTTTTCATGTACCTTCTAGAAATTCTCAAGTTAAAACAAAAGAAGACGCCTATAACATGGAAAAAAGAATTCAGCAAAAATTATCTGTTTGTGAGACAAACATAGATGAACTAAAAAATAACGAAACAAATTCTACGCCAGCTTTGCCTTATAGAATGTCTAAGAAAGCAATGGATGTAATTGAACCACCTTCTGCCCATGGGATGGAGGAGCAGCTTCAAGTTACCAAGCAATCAAAAGGAAATCAGGACCTAAATGATGAACTAAGAATGAAGGCTAATGAGTTGGAAAAACTTTTTGCTGCACATAAGCTCAGAACTCCTAGTGATCAGACAACTAATAATTGGAGAAGCATACCTGTGGGACTTGAGGATCAGGTTCCTGTCTCTATGGATAAAAGACATGCAATAATACCTACTGATCACTTGCTTAAGAAATCCTTGAGGGAAACTTCTGAAAAGGAAATGGCAATTGATTCTGGATTCATGAAACCAATGGCAGGTAAAAAGGAGTATGGTTCAGTTGATGAAAAATTTGACAAGTTCAGCTCATCAGATGATTCAAGAGGAAAGTTGTATTATGCATACATGCAAAAACGGGATGCTAAGCTAGTGGTAGAATGGCAAACAGAAAGGGCTCAAAAGGAAGCAAAAATGAAGGCAATGCGAGAGAGTTTGGAACACAGTCAGGCTGAAATGAGCTCGAGATACTCAGGGTCTGTTGTTAGACAGGTTTCAAACAAAACTTATCTTCGTGGAGAAAAAGTGAGATCTTTTGGCAAAAGACGAAATGAGGTACAGATATGTAGCTTCTTTGTAATTATCCTTCAGTATTATACATATACAATGACTTTTTCTAGATTTGTTACACTACAGGTCTATGGCGACCTATAACTTTTCAGTTTTGAAGGAATTACATCCTTAGATTTGTGTGAATATGATTTGACGTTGTAAGTTATGTAATGTGCTTAATTTAGAGTTTTAGTTTGCCATTGGATTATGGTCTACTTTGGTCATATGCTATCTTTGTTTAATTAATCGGATATTACACTGCACCAAATTATTTTAGTATGGTTCTGCCTATTCTAGATTCGCAAGCAATTATGTCTATTTGGTTTATTGCTAATATATATATTTTTTGTGCTATACCTTTAGTCTGGATTAATGTTGGTTTACTTTTTAAACTTGTTCTGTTAATCGTACTTTTTGATTTCCCCCTACTCATGTTTTGATCTTAGCTAGAGAATGTTGGGGATCTTGATGTGTTTGAACCTAGATCCATACTTGTGCAGGAACTTATACCAAGATCAAATTGCAGTTCATATGCTGTATACTGTTGCCAATTCCATCATTTTCTGTGGACACTATTCAGTAGTCTCAATTTGATTTTTGTTTACAGAAATTTTTTAGCAAAGCCATTTGTTTTCTGGTTGCAGGCTGTTGAATCTGTTGCTGAAGGGGAGGAAGACTTGGACAAACTATATGAACAAACGGGTCATGGCCAACAAACATCTTATAATATGTATGCTAATAATATTAAAAGCTTGAAGCTTTTACCTAACAAAGCTTTGTCTTCTTCCACACCTCGTACACCAGTATCTTCAAATCCTAAGTCTTCTGTTAAATCTACCAAATTAGTTTCCACAAAGAGCAGGTCACCAACTGAAAATCCTCATGCTGAATCACTCCCTAACTTCACCGACTTCAGAAAGGAAAATAAAAAACCATCAGCAGCAATTAACAGGGTAAGTACAAGAGAGAGAACTAAACTTTTTTCTAGAAGCAAGAGCATTGTTGAAGAGACTAACCTTGTTATGGAAGACAAGTCACATAGGTCTCAGTCCATGAGAAAAAGTGCGGCAATGCCCGGTGAATTGGACCTTTCTTTTCTCAATTCTGATATTCCTGATACTTCACTCACTGGATTTGATAGGCCACATGCAGATACAGTTTTTACTAATAAAGCTCAAAAGAGTAAGGAACCCAAGTCTTTTGTTAGGAAAGGGAAAGGTGCAAGTCCTAGTTCAGGAATTAGCTTTTCCAAACCTAATGTTTCAGGGGTGAATAAGGATGGGGAGTCTTATGAAAGTATAATTCAGCAAGGCAATTTACCTGATTTGAATAAAGATATACATGAGAGATCATCTGCTCAAGGAGATACTGAGATTGCTGATTATCCCCTTGATACAGATAGTGAAAAGCTAATGCAAAGTCAAGAATATGAAAACTCTGATGATTTTGGCTCAGAAGATGGTGATTTTCAGTCACTTTCCCAAGTAGATTATGGTACAGCTCCTGTTTCCCCTAAGTTTAAGCATTCTGCAGGGAATGTAGAAGTGTCACCAGGAGAAAGCCCTCGATCATGGAACTCTAATGTCCACCCTGACACATCAGATATTGATGTTTGTGCAGATTCACCTATTGGCAGTCCAGCATCATGGAGCTTAAACCCATTAAATCAAATGGAGTCAGATGCTTCTCGGATAAGAAAAAAATGGGGAAGTGCTCAGATGCCTGTGATTGCTGCTAATGTATCGCAACACGCACGCAAGGACGTTACAAAAGGGTTCAAGCGATTACTAAAATTTGGAAGGAAGAGTAGGGGGGGTGTAGAGAGTCTAGTCTCTGATTGGGTTTCTGCTTCAACAGCTTCTGAAGGTGATGATGATACTGAAGATGGGCATGATGTGGTAAGCCGACCGACAGAAGATTTGAGGAAGTCTAGAATGGGTTATTCGCTTGCCCATGGCGGATTCAATGAAGCAGAGATGTTTTCTGAACGGGGTACAAATCTTTTCCTTTTTTTCATGTTGTTCCTTTAAACTTTTAGGATTTCCATTTTTTAATGTAGTACCTAATCACACAAAGTAGGGCTTGGGGAGATGCTTTTGATGTGCCCTTTCAGAGGTTTATCACGTGAAGCTACTAATTGCCTGTGCTATGTTTGCTTATGTGTTACCAAAGTCAAGCTACTATTTGCCTGTGCTAATTGTTTTCTGATCGGGGTACAAATCTTTTCCTTTTTTCATGTTGTTCCTTTAAACTTGTTAGGATTTCCATTTTTTAGTGTAATACCTAATCTCACAAAGTAGGGCTTGGGGAGTCGCTTTTGATGTGCCCTTTCAGAGATTTATCAAGTGAAGCTACTAATTGCCTGTGCTATTGTTTGCTTATGTTACCAAAGTTTAATATATTATTTTGCTCGCGCTGTTTTGCATTCCAAGGATAATAATTAATATAGGGCTATAAAATAAGTACTCAAAGAATATCTACTTATTAATCAGGAACCTTGCCATTGGTAAGGGCCTAAGATCTTTCTTCTGTCTTAAGTTAACAACAGCATATTTCTAAAGAGGTGCATAAACTAAGTGACAAATAATTTTATTTCCGTCCATGATTGTTTAGCTGCTTCGCCTTGCTTTGTAAGACTAATCAGGATGCACTTCTCATGCCTTACATCTATGAACTATAAATCCAATTTTACATTTAGTTGTTACATCTGTACTGTACTGCCTATTAATGGGGCCCTGGTGGTTGCATGCTCTTGGGAAAAAAGCTCTCCCATTCCCTAGCCAATTTGGCAGTCGGCTACAAACCGACACCGTGATTTACCTTCCTTCACATAACTTAGGGACGGGCTATGAGGGGCAGGCGCCTGGGTGAGCGTAATCACCTTTTGCTACATTGTACTGCCTCTTAATACTTAATATTTGAAAAAATTATTTTGATTATGATGACTATATTAGTAGCTGAACATTGTTTGTTCTTGCAGCTGAATCATTGTGCAGCTCCATCCCAAACCCTCCTGCAAATTTCAAACTCAGAGAGGACCATTTGACCGGAAGCTCCCTGAAAGGTAACAAAGGCACTCTGATTCTTGACAAATTTTCAAAATTTATGACAAATAGACTCCTAATTCTACTAAATGATAAAATCCTTGTTACCACTACATTGTAAAATGATCGTTTGGATAGTACAAGTGACTTTTGTGATCCATCTAATAATATTTGCAGCACCTCGATCTTTCTTCTCGCTATCTTCATTTCGGAGCAAGGAAAATAAGCTCAGGTGACATTTGATTACCCAGAAGCGAAGAGTCTGATATGGCCTAGTTACACATTGTTCAAATTTTCCAATAGATCCATTACAATGGCTTCAGTGATGAATTCTTGTCTGTCATGAGTTCATAGCTCCCTTGCCACACTGTTTAGATTTGGATGATCATAATCTACTAGGCTAACTTGTCAATTAGCACGGCAATGTTGCCCGAGGTGCAATCTTGTTAATTTTCCACATGTGGCGTGCCTTTTTTATGTATAAAAATATTATTTGAACTACAGCCTGCAACTTTACGGTGCTCGTAAGCAGTGATTTAGTGACTTTCGATGGGGCATGGTAGGCGTCTCCATTTGGTGTGCCCTTTCAGAGGTTTATCAAGGCTTCAGTGATTTGTTTTTGGTTTTTTTTTTTTTTTTCAAATTAAATATTCTCATTCCATTTGGGTTAGATAGTCCGGTTTCATATAGTCCACCGAGTAAATTTAAGAAATGAATTGGCTGGTGGTCTGGTGGCTCAGCACATCGATTTCGAACGTGGTTAGGTGCCTGATAAATGTGTTGTGGGATAATCGAGTCTCGACACCGAGATTGAAGCTTATTTATGTGTTTATGTTCGCGTAATACATAGTAGGCCAATAAAATGCATAAGTTTCTAGACATTTATTAAATTAAACAACTAAGTATATAATTAAACATATATATATATATATATATATAGAATATTGTTAAAATATGGACCATAAGTTTGAATTAAAAATTTAATCACATGAAAATAAATCAAGTCAAACTTTAATCAAATTTAAGCTCATAAAAAAATTAAGTTTAAATAATTATTTCAATAGCTTAGTTTATTTAGACTTGATTTCGTTTGATAGGTTGTTTTATTAAATAAATTTAAATATTATAAAATTTAACTTTAGATTAGACCTTAAATGCACTTTTGATGAAAACAAGAGCAGCCTTTTATTTTTATTTTCATTTCTCCAAAAACATTAATTGTGGGAGGAAAAAAAGTGTGTCACCGTCCACATGATCTACAACTATACGTCATGGGATAGATTAGAAAGTTATAATTGAACAACTATATGTCATGAGATAAATTAAAAATTTATAATTGAATAATATAAAAAGAAAATTTTTTCTCAGTTTTACCAGGATCAAACGCTTACCCTATGATAACAACTCTATCTCGTACTAGCCAACTCAACACTGCTCTGGAGACAATCTCTTGTTAACCAGGTTGGGTAACGTTGAACCTGAGTGACAGATTCGGTCCCATGAAAATTTCCGACCAGAATAAATTGAAAAGCACTTGCGACGGACAATCTAGAAGTTCAACATTTATTAGTTACTAATTTTACTTGAAAAAAGAAAATCTTTATAAATATTCCATAGTTAAGAATTCAATCGTAAATATGTAAAAATTAATTGAGCTTCTTTACCATTGGAGAAAAACATTAATTAGCTGGATCTTAGTAGAGTCCGGAAATTAATGGGAATTAAAATTGCAGCGGGGTGCAGGCACGACAGGTCAGAGGCGACGATGATCCAACTTAACGGGCACCATATTGCCGACGGAAAGGGGCAGTGGTAAATGTGCCTTTCTGACTGTCCCTCTCTGCTCTCTCTTTCCTCCGTCAAAATGAGAAAGGGCTTCAAAATGGAAGTTAAAATTTGATAAGAAATTTCTTCATCTTCAACGTATTCATATTAATTTTTTTATTTTATATCTAAAATTTATGATAAACGGTCAATTTTATTAAATTTAGATAATC
>JBBPFQ010804801.1:0-12917 GCA_037974815.1 Kaempferia elegans
CATGTCAGGTGTCCAGTCCTCCATGACCTACTTAGCAATCCTTTAACCCATCTAGATTTTCACTCGTGCCAACTGTCTGGTCCTTCATGACCCACTTGGACTTCCAAACACTAAGTGTCCGATCAATATTGACCCACCTGGATTTCCAATGTTTGGCTTCACTTACCAAAACTTTTCACATTGACTAGCTTCACTCACTAAGGTTTTTCCATCTATTTAGCTTCACTCACCGGGGCTTTCACTATATTTCACTAACCTGGATTCTCATCACCTAGCTTCACTCACTAGGATTTTTGTCTGGCTTCACTAAGACTTTTAGCTGTCTGGTTTCACTCACTAGGACTTTCACACCAAGTGTCCGATCAACATTAACCCACTTAGATTTCTTCTTTTGTCAACCTTCCTGTTGGACTTGTCATTGTCTAACCTCTAGTTAGGATTTTCCCAATTAAATATTTGAGACCTACTTGACTTCTGGTCGACCATTGACCAACAATCTCCCATATGAACACAATTGCGCCTGCAATCTCCATGTATATTGTAAAATATCATATATTATCAAACATCAAAACTCAATCATTACGACTCAAGTTTGAACCAACTCAAGCTTAGTCAAACTAGTCAACTTGACCCCGGGATAATTACATCAACAATTACAACTCAAACTTAATCAAACTAGCCAACTTAGCCAACTTAACCTAGAAACAATTACATCAACATATCACTGATATCATCACACCCAACTTCTTTCCTTTCTCTCTCAATTTTTTCTTTCTTTCTCCAACCATAAATTTGATCAACAGCTCCGTCTAAACACCGTCAAATTCCGAAACTAAAGCCCAAGTAACTTGAGGCATGACTCCGGCAATGGAACTAACTCTACTTGATCAATTAACCCAACGAACTCAATTGTTAATACATTCCCAACTTAATTAAGCCGGGAAAAAAAAAGATTAGAACATAAATATTAGGATTAAGATCTTGAAATTAAAGTAACCCCCTACAAAATCCTAATTATTGTACAACATACACAAAGGGAGAAACTTGGAGGGGCAAAAAGCAACCACTATGAACCCTGAGAACGTTTTTCAACTGAAAAAACCAAATAACGGAAACATCATCACAGTCGTCGTGGTTATAGAGCTGGAGTTGTTTGAACTTTGCGGGGTAAAGAAATTTCCTGTGTTCCGGCAATCTTGTTCAAGAGCCGGCGCTTGTAACGCTTCAAAACAGATGCCAAGTTCTCCTTCCCCTTTGGAAACGCAATGTCGCCAGCCGCAGTGCCGGTCCGACCCTTTCGACCCGAGACTGAAATTTCAACTTCCTTAATGATATCAAGTATTACAGCTGCTGTTGTGAAGGATTGATTTATCGGTTTTGACCGAATAGGAGAGTCGGAAGGTTCAGTAATTTCCACTGGTAAGTCGAGACATGAGCAAGGGTGGAGAGGAGCGCGGCGCTTAGAAAATGCAGGACCAAGAATCCCCTGAATTCAACAGAGAAAAACTAATCAATGCACGAATAAAATGTATAAGGAATAATAAACAAAGAGGTCGGCGCATGACTAAAAAGAGCTATTCAATCAATAGATTGGCTAAAGCAACAACAGTACAGATGCTGATGAACTAATCAAGAGTTCATGAAAACTACGAGTGAGAGACGACACAAAGGCACCAACAACCAGTCCAACTAGGTATCCTCCAATTTTTGCGAGGTTTGCCTTTGCTAGAAAGCTAATGTGAAGACTCGTTTAAGCTTCGTTCAAGTTGAAGGTTTGCCTTTTGCAGCAAAATTTAGATACTTTGGCAGAGTCTAAACTAATAACCAGCTCAAAAAATTCTGTTTTGGATTTACCCACTCAATCATATAGAGGAATTACCGGAGATAACTGGTGCATTGATGAGGACCAAATTCTTTGGGAACAACAATGTAAAAGTAGAAGGTATATTATATTTGTCAGATTTTCTATAGTTTGGATTTGGGTATATATTTTACGCTTGAACTTATTCATTAAAGGAACACTGCAGGTAGTGATTTAAGTTTTACCTGAAGACGATTGAGGACATAAGTGTATTTGCCCCACAACTCAGGACGGCTTTCCACGAGGGAGAGATCCAATATCCGATGAATACACCAAACTCCAAAACTTACAACAAGCGATGAATGCCATATACAACCATCTCGACAATTAGGCAGCGACAAAGTGCAAGTGAGATCTGCCTCCTCATTCCTCTGAACTGAACTAAGCTTTCGTTCAGGAGATAAGTGAAGTTCACCATAATCTAATTGATTCATCTCAACCACTTTACACATATTCTTCTCCGTTGTAGCAACTTGATAAATTAGCTCCTCATCGCATCCATCATTTGGTCTAAAAAGCCAATCTGAGTTTTCCAATTTCAGAAGCTTCATAATACAAGAACGAAGGGACTGTAACAACCTGCGTTCTACCTCTGCATACGGCAAAACATCTTGGGAAGTGTGTCCAGGTTTGTCAGGGGCCACTCGTCTGCCTGTATTGTATTCTCTGGTTGGCACAGCAAATAATTGTTCAAATGGTTGCATAGCCCAAAGAGATTTGGTGTCTGAACTCAAATTCGGCTGAGGTGGGAGCACATCTCTCTGGAGATTGGGTGAATAGAGCTCATTGAATGGTGATGAAACTGCAGTCCTGGAGATAGGATTCAAATATTGGTGTTGGTTAGTCAACATCCTACCAACAGATGGTCTGAAACCAATAGGACCACCAAACTTTGGCTCGTTCAAGTAATAGTTCCTGCTGGCAGCGATAAGGGCAGAAATGTCTGGAGAACTATGATATTTCTTTTCATAGGCAAAAGAGCCAGCATTTTCTATCGGTTCAACCAAAGAAGGATTGAAAAAATTTCCTTCAGCCTGCATTCTGCTAACTCGAGATGCTGTTGGGCTTTGCAAACTAGATGTTGTAAGTGAACTCAGTCCATTTTGCCTATCACTGTATGGAACTGAATCCTCAAATCCCGGAGGAACTTTAAGAGATGATTTAGTAACTCTTGGAGATTCAGGTGCCACATTTGAGGAACAAGCATTTCTAGCTGCACCAATTTCCTTGAGATAAGATGATAGTTGATATCCATGGATTGTAACTGGCTGATAATCATGGTTGTCAGAATACTGTGGCAGATACAAACTAGAATAACGTCTTTCATTTGTCTCGGGTAGGCTGCCAGCTGAGTTTAGAAAATGTGTTTTTGCTTGCATGTTTTGAGACCAAGTTGAAGAGCCCGTCTGAAATTCATAAGATAAATCTCCACTAGTCAAGTTTTTCAGCTTACGAGAGTTGTATTCCATTGGGTTTGGTGGGAAAATTGTTCCCCTATCAATGCCTTTATGTAAACTGACAGATGACTCTGTTCCAATATCAACTTTTACAGAACTAACACTTTTCGAGTCTAATCCCGATAAAGAATCATACTTTTGTGCAACAGCTTCTTGTGATGGTTTCCCATGGAAATCAAAAAGTTGACCCCAGAACTCATCCAATATGGCAGCAAATTGTCGTCTAGTTGTGCGACCTAATCCAGATAATTTTGGTAAGTTTCCACTGGCATCTGAAATTTTTACAGGAACAGTATTACCACATTCAGAATCTTCAGATCTTGAATGTGGCACCAGCTCACTGACAGGAGGAACCAACAACTCACCCACAGAACCATTAGTCTCTAATGTCTTGTCTTTGTCCATCACAGAGGCAATAGCTGCTTCTAATGCCAAATCTTTCTTCTCTGCTTCAAATCGATGCCTTTCTTTAACAGTAGTATCGAACAAGATACCGGTGGATGTGCCACTCACAGTTTCCAAGTCAGCTACATCAATAAACTTTGATAACTCAGGCTCAAATACTGGAGTAATAAAAGTGTCAGGTGAGCCGGAACCATGAATAGGTTGTTGGCAATCATGATCAGAATCAAAAGTCGTATCAGAAGCACCAGCACTGTCAATAGTTTGACGCCAATCATTATCAGAATCTATAGCAGTATCAGATTGTGCAAGTATAGATTCCGAAAGTGATCTATCAGTATGGTACACAGTATTCTCCACAATAGGTTCCAGAGAAAGCTGATGCCCAATAGCTTGACATTCATCTTTGGTAGTAGTAGTAGTAGTAGCCTTATCTTGAATGTCATCTTCTGTTTCCTCGTGTAGTTCATCCTTCAGCGAAAACATGGTTCCTTCCTCTGGAAAATAACTTGCAGATTTCAGAGGTGTAACTGCCAAGTATAGCGTAAAAAGTATCAAAGCACAAGCAGCAAGGAGAACGACAGCATATGTGACTGTTCCACCAAATCTTCTATTTTCCTTAAGGTTGTTTAACCAGCTACTATTTCCAAATAACATTTCATTGACAAAGATTATATTTGAAGCGAGAATCAGAAGGAATGCCAACAAAGACATTATATCCAGATACCATGCCATTTTGTATTCCCCCATTACTGATCTTGAAGATGCTACTCTAAAAAGCGGAATTACAGAAGACGGAAGAAGCATAGCCTGTATAACTTGACACCAAATAAGAAATTGATATATCGGTTCAGCACCTACAATTTTTGCACAGCAAAGTGCTGGAATCACAGAGAAAGCTTTAGCTAACAGAAAATGATTCCAAACAGAAACATTTGCACCAAAAGAATTATGCAAAAATTGTGGCCCGTCTGAATTCCAAGCCAAAGCTCCAATCTGACTACAGAATAGGAGAAGCAAAACAGCTATAGGTGCTATAGGAATCCTAAAAATCTGCAAAAATGTATGTATACAGAAGTTACATTTCTGATGAACATCCATGAATTTAAGATTCATCGAACCAATAAAATAAGGATGTAAAAGAAAATTGATTTTTGAAACTATATCCTGAGATAAATATTGTATCAAGTATCAACTATAAATACAATAAAATTATCAATTTAAGTGAAACAATAAAACTTATTTACTTGATTACTCCGACTATCATTTGTGAAACTATGAATCATGGAAGCCAAAACCAAATTAACAATTATGTCATTTAATAAACAGTAATAAAAGGAAATGGGACTATGGAGCTTACATAGCTAGAGAAATTTTATCCACTAAACATAACTCAAAAAACTAAAGTGAACTTGTACAAAGCCTAGATTTACTGAATCACTTGAAGGTGAATTTGGTTGTCCTTATTAAATACCTAACAAACATGCTTACTTGTTCCTATGCTCAAACACTTGCATCGCCACATGCAATATTTGATTCAAAAGTGCCTGCATATCTTAAACCTAAAGCAGTGATCCACTGATTATTTCCTAGCTGACAGTTAGATGAGTTCATCCATGGTCAAGTCTTCTGATACTTAAAAGTTTTGAAAACAGGTTTATTAGGATCAAATAGAATCAAACAAATAAGACTGTCACTGTGCCTGAATATTGTGAAGCACAAATTGGCCAGAAAATACACTCCATAATCAGGAACTGATAAAAATGGACATTAAGTTAATGGCACCCAAAATTGTACTAAATGTCATCAACTTGTCAAGGAATTTTAGTATACAAAATGTCATGCGAAATTTATCTACATAAATTATTCCATAATTTTTGCCAAATATAGTCAAATCTTACTTGTTCACTAATGTTTTTTTAGCTAGCACCAAGTATCCAGGGGCCAACTAATTCTGGATGACTGGCCATCCCCACAGAAGTTTTCCACCGGCTATCAGAGCAAATCCGGAAACGGTCATAGCAGCGGCCCAAGTTTATCATCCCACTAGAGAAAAATGTCTTGTAATACGCCATAGCCGAGAATCAAACCATGGGTGCTTGGGAGACTGCATGGGCGCTCTGCTACTGCACGTAGCCCCGGGGGCACTTGTTCACTAATGTTGATGATTCAACTACTTGACATCGCACTTCTATATTCAGTCCATTTGTTTTGGTAAGGTTGTAAAGTTAATTACTTGAAAATATCTTTGTTGGAACTCAATATTATTAAGATTAAAGAAAATTATATCATATTCACCGCCAGAATTGAAGCTTGTGTCTGTTTCCCCATATCAGATTATGTTGCAGGATGGAAAGAGCCAAGAAAAGAAATTAACAACTTAAATTTACTTCAGATTTAGGTATTAGGCTTAGATGTTAATAGTCTTAAACTTGGTCAAATTTAGGCATTAGAGTTAGTTAATATACTCTCGGTGCCTATTAAATATAATCAATGAAAATTAGGAATGCATACAGCCTGAAATCATTATAAAACATCTATCAGAGAAGAAATCAATCAGCAATGGAAAGATTTTCCAATTGATGAAAAAGGAGACCAATGGGGAAGAAAGGCATAAACCTGATCCATCAGCAGAGACACGTCACGGAAGTCGAGATCCATGTCAGTGCTTCCAAAAACAGATGCAGCTGAGTTCATCAGCACATAATTAACCAGAGATATGCCAGTGAAGATGAACATTATTCCAAAAAAATGGTCATGAAGTAAAGCACCTACAGGAACATTCAAGGGTCTCTTCTGCTGCTGCTGCTGTATATAGACAAATGCCATGAGAACTACAAAGAACTATCTAATACATAATACATTCTAAAATAAACACATAATGATAATTAAAATCTGGTTTTGATATATTAAAAGAGAACTTCAAAAAAGGATACTTAGAAACATCCTAGTTGCTCTACCAAGCAAATACTAAACTTGGGCTGATAAAAGATAACTATTTCTCATTAGAGTGTTAGAAGGGATGAAAATACCATTTGCGGCTATTTGTTAAAATATGCATACAACATCAAAATGGCAATTCCTTCCTAACTCAAATTGAGTAGCAGATGATGATGAAAATTGGAAGTGAAGATATACAAATATCCAAGCAGATCAAGATTGATTGATTCCTTTTCTATGATACACATCTTGACCTTTGAGAGTCAATATAAACTTTTTATAGTTATAGAAAGGAAATGAACTGCACTAAAGAATTCCTCCTTTTGAATAATTAGGAATTAAAGATATTAGCATAATCCTTCTACACAACTAAATGGCGGTCGAGGCGGCCGCCTAGGCGGGAGGCGGGCATCAACCGCACCGCCGCAGGTTGAGGCAGTACTTTAGGCAGGAACTCACCTTCTTTCACCACCACCCCGCATGGAGCCGCCGCCACTGTTGTTTCACCACGGCGTTGCATCCGAATGCTTCGCTTGGGCCCTGGCGATTAGTCTGAACGCGTCACGCAAGTCCAGAAGCGTCGCCCAAGCTTGCGAGGCATCCGGATGAGTCGCACAAGCCCAGACACATCGCCCAAGCTCAGTGACGGGCTTAGAGGCGTCACCCAGAATGTCGGGCTCAGAAGCGTCGCCCGAGCCCGACGACGCGTCTAAACTCGTCGAGCGATCCTGACGATGCATTGAACTTGTCGCCTGACCAAAACAGGTACACAAGTAATTTGTAAGTTAGGGTTTAATTAAATTACTTTAGGTTAATAATTTTAATTAACTCCTAACTATGATTAGGATAATATAAATAGACTTAATTAAAGTCTGATAAAATTATCCTATATGTATATACATATAGATTAAATTTTTAAATTTTAATTAATATATTATATTAAAAGTAAATATTATAAAGAATAATAATTATTTATAATATTATATATAAAAATAATTAAAAAAATTCAACCGCCTAGGCGGTTACTACCGCCCTGCCACCGTCTATCGTCATTTACAACACTAGTGAAACATTTGAAACTTCATCAATTTAGGAATGAGTTATAAGAAAAAGAAATGGTGAACTGTACCTGAACAATCGAAGAGTGAACATAAAAATTATGCACCATGATATTCGCACCAAGAAGGGCCATAAGTGAGTATGCACTCTCTCCACTCAGCTTGGGAAACATGATATTCTTTGCAAGAGGAATTTCAGGTTGACTGATTAGTACCCCGAGCACATAGAACACCAAAGCGATACCAGATATGGTTTCACACACAAGTCCAACCCTCCGATCATTCTGCACCTTGAGCAAAATAGGTATGCAACAAAGATATGTATCATTTCCAACTCTGATATACTGAGATAGGCAATAAAAAGGTTAAATATGAAATTTTACCAAGAGATGCATCAAAAAGGACAAAATAGCAGAACCAGTTGCAGCTAAACAGACACATGCAAATAGGTCGACACCGAGCAGAAGATTGAAACCATGTGCCACACCCAGAATCTAGGAAATGCAAAGAAATTCTAAATAAGACTTTCCAATCTGTGGTTTTTAAATGCTGAACAGTCAGTTTTTATTACATAAACATGAAGTGAATTGCGAGAATCAAACATAACTCTTTAAATAAACAAAAAACAAATACCATAGTTAAGTTTGAAATGATCAGGGAGAGCTCAGCTTGACCTCCCAAAATCATACAGGTTGTTCCTGAATATTCATCCCTGCAAATCTGGCATAAAAGCAGCAAAAAAGGGAATGTAGTGCGTTTGAATAATATGGTAGGCACTGCATGAGTTTTAACAGAAACCAATAAAATCTCAGAAAAAAATATAAAAATGAAGAAAAGCTAATCATGTATTCATGGACGTGATTCTTTAAAAACAAATGAGTATGCATAATTAATAGACAGGAAAATTTATACGCAGTGACTCCCACACTTTGGGTCAGTACACCTAAAGACTATTATGGAAGCTTAAAGCGCAATGATGAAATATTCATATTCATTTGACGCAGAAAATCCATAAAGAAATAGACATCATAGCAAAGCCATTGTGATATGTCTCTTGTCCCATACATGGGCAGCAAATTCCAATGGGTATCTTTGCCATAATGTAGAACTAGGTCTGCTAACATATCGTGATAACCAGGTACAATAAACCTAATAAAATGGATAACAGCCATGTGCCTAAAAATGATTCAGCATATGTAATTAGTAGTAGGTAGATCATATCATATACTTGTAGCCTACATAAACATAAATAAAAATCATTTACATATTCTAGCTACTACTAGTAACATACTCTTACATGTAGCTTAATGATTCATGTACGAAATCCCATCTGGTTGGAATACATGACTTGCACAGTGCTATTGCTACAAGCACATATTGATTTTGCTGGGCCAAGCTTCTTTTTTCATATCTTTTAATCTGTGTTCTATAAGTGTTATTGCCAAGTTTCTAAAGCGTTTACTTTAGGCATCTCATTTTTTAACTGGATTTTGTAGTTTTTACCTGTCTGCATGAGCAGGAAATGAGTTTTGTAAACAAATAAAGGACAAACTATACAACAAAAGAGATTGGAAACTAGTACCTCTGCTAGATTTTTTTCAGTGACAATGCTAACGCAAGTTGCAAGATACTGGCACAGAATGGCAGTTAAGTTGAATAATAGAACTAATAACATCAGATCATTCCCAAATTGGGCTCCTCCGTCAACAGCCGCCAACCATTTTCCAAGGTCAACATATCCCATAGAAATGGCAAAAGCAGGACCAATAGCAGAGAAGGATGCCATGGGCATAATGCAAAATAATAACTTTTCTGTAAAAACCTTTTGCAGTGCAGATGGATAGTCAAGCAAATCCCTTCCAAAAAAGTGCAAATTCAATATGTCAAATAATGTAGGTAAATATATATTCTTGATTCAAGCTAATGAAAGCTAGTCTGCACAAACAAAACTTCATGTAGTAATCATGCAAAATCTTGGAAGCCGTAATGAATGCAAAAACATGACAGCCAAATTTATTGCAGATCTGAAAGATTTCAAGTGAAACAGTAAACCTGTTTAGCTGTAAATGCCAATGGCATCAATCTTGAAATAGAGGCAGATTGGAAAAGAAATCCAACCATGCAGCTTCAACAGGCAAACTTTCTGCCTATGGACGGGTAAGTTGTTGAGGAACACTGTACACGTCTAAAATAGAAAATACTAGGTATGAACTGATCAGAAAGCTTCTGTCAGGATGGTAACCAAAATGTCCACAGACATCTCTCCAACAAGAAAGTATTCTCAGAGTTTAGTCTTCTTCTACAGGTATCTGAGTATCTCATCCCTAATCATCTTCACCTGCATTTAAATATATAACTTTTTCAGGAAACAGCTCAGCATCATGGAATCGATCTGGGCATTGGATAGAACAATCTTGACAAAGGGAGTTTACAAGCTAAAAATTTGGATGCTTAGCAATCGGAAAAGTGGCTGAAAAACATGATAAATAGTGTATCCAAAATCATTGACTGATGCAGCAAAGATGGCGAAAGCGAGTGAAATACTTGAGTTTTGGTACCAACCCATAACAAATCCGATAACCACAAAAGAGTTATACATGCCCAATTAATCAATCTTCTTCCTGATCTACCATTTGATTAATTGCTCCAAACTCAGAAAGTGAATCATTTCAAAATTTTATCAGATGAAGCACCAATAAACATATTTCATGTAAAACATCTTTGTCAACTAAGCCGTGCAACTAAAATATAGGGAATAGCAAATTTGGGAAAATCGAAAAGAAGAGGATTATGTAAAAACTTTATCAATAAAATGGATATGCCAACGAAAAGGTTCCCCTAAAAGACTGGAATAAAATGGCTATTTTCGCCCATCGAAAGCAAGAAACCGAAGATGGAGAGAGAAAGGAGAATTAGGTCAAGATGGGACCGAAGTAGAGAGACTGCGAGGTCAAAGCGAGTCCTCTTCAGTTCATCCGGCACCAATTCCTCCCACTCCCCGAAGAGCAACTTCAAGAACCGCATAAATCGACTAAAACGCCCGGACGAGCAAAACAATTGACTGCAAAAAAACTCTACCTTTCTCCATCCCAACGCCCAAAAATGGCCATCCCTGCAACAGCAACCCAAGATAACGCACAACCACGCCGCCACCGAGCCTCTCGCCGGAAACCTCGACAGCCGGCGCCGGCGGAAGTATAAAAAAGCGTCTTTTAGGGGATTTAATTGGCCCAAAAAGAATCACAAGGAGAATGGAAGAGAAGCTTTGAAGGGAACAGCAGAAACCACTCGATAGCTCTCTTCTATTAATATTATTATTGCTAATTTTTTATTCGTTTTATGATTATTTGTTTACATTTACACCCCTATTAATACTAAATACTAATATCGCCCCCTCTAAATTATGTATGTATATCATATAAAATTTTGGATTATAATTTGTTAACAAATCATGCTTTTTCAAATATAATAGTATGATATCCGAGTTGAAACGAGAGGGTATAAAAGATATTTTATTAATCTAATTAAGTAATCAGATATGAATATTTGAATAATTAAGTATGATGGCGGATTAGTAGAATCCAATTTATATTCAACTTGAATACCCAAATTAATTTAGAGGATAAGTTTAACACCCACCGCTGTGGTGGTGATGCTTTTTTAAAAATCAACACCATTTTTTATACTATTTTTTTAAAATGATGTCATAATTGATTTACAATTGATTTTGGTGCTATGGTTGAAAAATCAACCACGTTAAATTTTAATTTATTCAGTTAAACAAATTAAAAATTTTAAATCAAAACTGATATAATCAATTTTTATAAATAAAATTTTAAAATGACCTAACTAAATTTTTAAATTCAATCAACATGATCGATTAATTTAGTTTAACTTATCCTAATAGAAAATATTTGATTTCTAAGGGATATAAAGATGAATATCTATCCTATTATACATATGAAAATTAAAATAAATATAATAAATAAAAATAGAGATGAAAGATAAGGCTCAATTTTTTTTAAAAGTTTTGGTTTAATTTATTGAGATGATTTAAATCACGTGCGTGCGTCAGGGTGTCTTCTTCCTAGCATCATTTTTTTAAGGGATGTCGGCGACTCTTCCTTAAATTTACTTAAAAAATTGAATTTTTTTATGTTATTTATCGATTTAAATATTTCAAGAATGAGATAAATAAAAAAATAATAAATTTAGTTAGACTCATTGATTATTTTTAGGGGTAGCAGTTCGGTCCCATGAAAGTTTCTCATCCGCCATCAGGATAAATCGGAAAGCACTCACGGTGGGCGTCCCAGAAGCCTAGCATCTCTTAGTTGCGAGTCTCATTTGGAGGAAAAATCTCTGTAAATATACCGTAGCTGAGAATCAAACCGTAAAATTTGATAGATAATTAAACATCCTTATCGCTACACCATAAAGAACTATTTAAACATTGTTACAATATTAAAAAATTAATTAAAAAGGTATAATTTAATAAGGCAACGTGTCAGGGTGTTAGGCTCTGTGTAAGTTACTAATTTTAGGTTTGTGTTGGATCCTACATTTTATAGTGTTCGCGACCGGTAAATAAGATTCAAAAAAAAAGATAGATTTTTTAAAAAATAATGGTTAAATAAGAGCAATTTTTATGCGAGTAAAAATAATAAAAAATAAAGGGTAAAAATTAAAAAGGCATCCTAAATTATATAAATCATCATAAGGATGCCCTTTAAAAAAAATAAAAATGATGTCGTATCTATATTTTATCCCTATAATATCTCTTATATAAGGTTGTTGTTCCAATTATCTAATTGTTACAAGGTAGTTACTACAACATAGTTCCATACTACGTTGTTCCTTACTTTCAACATTATTATAGTAGTTACGACTAGCTACTATAACGTGTAAACCCTATTTTGTTGCTGATACCACTATTTTAAAAATATTTTATTAATTTAAAATTATTTTGATAAAATTTAAATAATTTGACCATATTGGAAAAGAGTATTTTGAAATAATAGTGTTCATAATTTAGAAATGTTTAAGGTTTTAAGATTTAGGATTTAACTATAACTGCTATAATGTATAGATGTTAATGGGTAGCAACTGAAACATAAAAAATCAACTATTTCAACTAATTCTAAATTTTCAACTTTAAAATCTAAAACCTTAAACCATAAATTGTAAAATCTATAGGTT
>JBBPFQ010804908.1:0-12914 GCA_037974815.1 Kaempferia elegans
CTCCCTACAACCATCCCTGTTCGCTTGGAAGGCTCATGATTTCTAGCCTTAGAATTCCGAATAGAATCACTATATTATAAAATTAATTTTTAAGAAAAACATCACTTAGTTTAAACCATTCAATTTCAAAATAACTTCAATCTAAAAATTAATTACTTAGTTTTAGTTTAATCCCATCATAATTTATGTAACGAACTCTAAATATAATTCATTTGTTTTTATTATAAATTAACTCAAATTTTTATTTGTGCAAAATGATTTATTTATTTATTTATTTATACCAGAAATGACTAAAGCGATCACGTGAGCCACATCAAGGTGTATACCGCCGTCAAAATGGTCCGTACCGATCGCTGCGGGGCGACGAGAAGATGAGAAAGGGTTCCACTCCGTCGCATCCGCCGCCGCCCCTTCTTGTAGATCATGAACGCCACCATTCGAGCCGTCCTCGCCGGTCATCGCGCCTCTTCTTTCTTTCCGAACTCCGTCTCATTTTTCCATTCTACCCCCGTCTTGGAGCGCAAGAGGAAGAACCACGGGCACGCTGTGAGTTTCGTTCGATGTCCTTTCCCCTTGTTTTATATATATATATTTTTTTGTTAATGAGATTATGCAATTCCCTAAATTTTTTTTCCTTACACAAAAGGTTGGATTGGGGGTTTCGTTGTTCTGTTCTACGGTGCTTCAAATGTTTGATGAAATGATTTCTCTACATCGCTTTGAAAACCCATGAATGAGTTCGATTTACTATTTTTATTGAAATTAAGAATTTTTTTTCGATCAACAAGCTGGCTGAAGACTCCCGACCATACCAAACCAACCATGAATAGTGAACATTTCTCTTTGGGCAAAGTGAAAGCAGGAAAGAATGCAATCCCAACCATCTGTTTCTTTGTTAGTACTTGCTGTTAAAGAGCGTTGAACACAATTAGGAATGCCTCATGTAGCTGTGCGAGCATTTCAGGAACCCCTCAGGCTATGGAGTACAACGCTTGAAGTTCTAGTAGATTTACCAAATGATGATAAGAGAGCCCCAAAAGAAGAATCGCGGAGGAGATTTTCTGAGTAATAGTTGACTTCCTAGAGCAACAATTGTAACAAATTTTGCTATAAGGCTAACCATTTAAGCTTTCTGAGTACAATGCCAAAGTTAGATTACTGTGGAGTTGGATACAGATTGCTTGATACTGAAGGTGCATAAGTCTCTGATGCTGAAAATAGCCCTCCAAGTAAAAGGTCAATTGCCATTTGGCTCCACATGAGTCAAACATGCATGCTGGAGATAGATATTTTTAACAACATGCCTAGGAGAGACACATAGTCAAGAAAGACCACTTAGAAAGAGGTGGAGCCTTGTCTTAAAATGGATAAGCACAAAAACTGCTAAAAAAAGTTCCTTCTAGTCTGGTTCATTTTATGAATGAACCAAGAAGGTATGAGAAAAACACTTAGCTAATATGAAGTTAAGGCAAATGAGAACACTGTTTACCAAGACATGCCACCCACCTAAGAGAAAACATATAGAGAAAACATGCTTGCAATTGAGTTCCCTAGGACTCTCACAATGGGTGCTGAATATCTAAAGAAAGATGGACTGTTTTTTCTATGGTACCACCTATAGTCTTAGATAATACTTATCTTGTATTGCAGAATATGTCTGACTTCTCCCTCTGGTCAATTTATTTTGGAGGAAGAAAGCTGGAGGATAAGAAGGGGAAGAAGAGAAGCATAAGGGAGGGAGAGAGGGAAGAAAGTTGTTTACTCTGATCTTGGGAAGGAGAAGAAGGGGAAAGGAGATGAAGAGTGATATGACCGAATAACCATGTCCCACTTCTATTCCCATCTTCTTGTAAACTGCTCAACTAACATTGCCGCTAAGTCCTTCTCCACCTCTCGTCACCTTACGTTGTCACCAATTCCTCCATACGCTAAGTCACTACCTTTTGTAATCATTATAGAGCCACCACATGCCATGTGGACATAAATGTATCAAGCAGTGTTTGCCACATTTATTAGTATCTGCTAAATGGTTTAGAAAAATTTTGATGTTGGCTTGTCAAGGTCTTGTGCAAGCTTCGACCTTTTATCTCAGCTTTGGATTGACATTGGTGGTTTTGTTTGCTGTTCATACCATTGATCTGTAGATATTGAATTGATTCAAATTTATGATAATTCTTTGGAGCACCTACTTAGAAATGCCTAACTTCAGTAGGCACTACTACTTTTTGACATTCCAAAGCTAATCCCTGCATATTCTATTTTAGAAATGAAGGAAACATGAAAAATAGTATATTTTTCTCTAGTTCGAGTATTAAGAGCCTGCAGACTGAATTCATTGCTCACGCTCCAAAGCCAGAGCAGAATAAATTTGGCACAAGAAGTTCAAACCTACTTTTTATTCATTATTTGATTTATCATGTTAAAAAGGAAATCAATATGATTACTCTTGCATATTTGTGGGTTCCATACTCTGTAAAAGTTTGATTAGAAATTTTTGATTGCTGTAGCTTATTACTGTTATTTCAGAGAATTTTTCATGTTATCATTTTTGGTCTTTGCATCTTGGTTTCTAACTAAGTTACATATTCAGCGATTCAATTACTATGCAAAACGGAAGAGAAATATGGAATCTAAAAGGAAATTAGTTTCCAATCTCTCAGAGTACGCTGAGCACTTCACTCAGGTAAAATTTCAGTAGCAGTTTTCTTGTTTCTCAATCAGCTTGTTGTATTGCAATGGAAGGAATCAGAGCTGAGATGAAAATGATCAGGGGAGATGGGTGTCATTCTTGGTGTGTTTATACATCTTGAGAGATACCTAGGTTTACAAGGCATCTTAGGTAGTTAGTAGGATTGAATTACTTGCTGATTCTAACTGGGATTTCCTTTTCTATTTTACAATGAAGAAATTAACTTCTTTCTGCATGCTTTTCCTTCAAACGCCTTAAGAGGATATTATTTCATTCTCTAATATTGATGATATTGTTTCAAACTATAATATTCTTTTTTTATTCTCTTCTATTTGCCTTGAGATTCCAGAGGTGGAGAGCTGAGGATGAGGAATCATTTCATGAAATACCCTGGTTTGGAAGACACTTCTGGCCCAGAGAAGCTAGGAAGAATAGCTTTCGTGAAGCTCACTGGGGATCTTATAGGAATAAGAGTACGGTTCTTCATGTTTCATCTTTCACAATCATTAATGTGGATATTTAATTTCAGTGAAGATTCAATCATTAGTATGACATGTAAGTGATTTATAACTGATATGGTGTAAATTTTTAGGGAATGGAGCATTTGAAATTTGTCCAAGTGATGATGATGACGTCGAAACCATATTTCGTTTTGCATTTGGAGGGGCGCAGTTCTCTTATTCGTCATTTAATAATTCTGAAAATTTTCAGCAGAGTTCTTCTGGCAGTGCTTGCCATAACAGCTCTAGGAATTGGACATATGGAACAGAGGATGAAACTGATGCTGATGCTTCTGATCAACAAACTTTTCCTGGTGAAAGATTGGCTCTTGGGTTAAAGGCAACTGGACCTCTAAAGTTAAAAGAAGTTAAAAATGCGTAAGTTTTACAGGTTTTTATAATCAAATCTTGTGTAACCATACTCTTGGTCTATGTTATCACCAGTATAGTTATTCCTTATCCACTCAACATGCTTCATCTATTATCACCATATCCTGCATTTATCTTTGGGCGCACCATAATTCCTTGTAGGCGACTTTTTATCAAACTGTGTCATCACTTTTTGCAGCCCAATAAGCATTTTCAAACTAAGCATAAAAACTAATGCTTTGTGTACTCGAAGGAAGAGACAGGAAAGGGAAGGAGAAAAAGGAGAGGGAGAGAGAGGGAATTTTAGAAGTTGTCTACTTGATGAAGGAAGAAAAAGAAAGAAAAGAATGTGTAATGGAAAATTATGTTATGATCCCAATCTTTTTTTTTTCTTTCTATTTCTTATCTCATATATCCATTTAATAATTTTAATAACTCTTTGTACCAGCTGCTTTCTAATTGCCCAACATTGTGATGCATAAAGAATCATGGGTCTTTCTATTATTCTATACTCAAAATTCCTCATTTAGAATGCTAGGCCAATGACAATCACGCAAGATTCCAAAGTTCATCTCCATTGTAACCACCCATTTTTTGTATAATAATGTCATCGATATTTGCTTGTCAAAAATAAATCATCGTAACTTAAATTTTTTACTTATAAGAAATTACTTTTCATATATTTAGTTTTAATTCATCTTAAACATTAGTTTCTATTTTTCTGTAATTCAGGATTGTAATTTATTTTATTTATAGTCTCGTCATTGACATCATGTGACCTGTTCACTGGATTTAGCTACACAGATAACAGAGTGAACATTGAAAATATCTAGCTCTTTACATCATGTAACAAAAACAGAAAAATAATGTACCATGACTTGTGATGCTAATTTCACTGAATTTATCTACACAAATATCAGTGCATATTGAAAATCGTATTTGTTGTTGATTAATAGTCCTTTTTACCTGAAAAGCCCACGACATTAAAATTTTCTGTTTTTATCATTTCTCAACAGATACAGAAGTTGTGCTCTAAAATGGCATCCAGATCGACACCAAGGGTCGTCAAAGGTAGCCTTATATCGCTTCTCTCTTTTTATGCATTTCTGTTAAAAAACCACTGCTTGTTCTAAACCTGTTTTGGGATTTATAAGTGTCGCAAGTAGAATATGATCGTGGCGAAACTGTTGACCTGTCAATCAACAGTTGAAATCTAAAAGGTACTGACACAATTGCAAAGGAAAACTACAGGGAGTCCAAGGGCATCTCCAACGGTGATATGTGTTCTTGGCTTTTTTGGTGGCCTCCACCCAAAATGAAGAAAGAGATTAAGAAGTTGGGTTCGATTTTCCCCAGCTTCTTTAATTTTGATGACACATAGGAAAGATAAATTGAAAAAAAGCTAACAAAAACCTCCGTTGTGGATGCCCTAAAGCATGAAATATGCATATATAGCATTCCATGGAATAATTGGTTGCCCTTGGCAAGTGGAAACTAGTATAATTAACTATTCCAAACTGCTAATCTCTATGTTTCTTTGTTTGTTATACTTCCCTTCCGTATCGAGCTGCGCTTTTATCTGCCTAAACTGTGATTGTGGAGCAACGAGGAACAATTTTGACCGGATGTTAATCTAATGCATGACCAGATAGCAGCAGAGGAGAAATTCAAATGCTGCACTGCTGCATACCAAACGCTATGTGACAAGTTAGCTATGGGCTAATGGGAGAGCAGAGATCATGATAACCATGGCGATTCCTCATCCTTGTACTATTCATCAATTTTTCTGCAGTATCGGTCGAAGCAGTTCAGATGCAGGCGAAGTGATTCCTCTACATTTGATGAATTATTTATGGAACAACAATAATATTTAGGCCATAGTTTTCGAATTGTTTGACCAGTTCTTGTTTCATCCAAGAGGGGGAAAAAATTAGAAATCTTTTCTTGAAAGTCCATTTTCGTGTTTCAGTTGCAGGGATCCATTTTATCTGAAGAATCAAACTCATCATTCAATCTAACCATATCAATGAGATAGAGATAAACTATTTTCATATGGGTTTATGATTCAGTTTGAACCTGTATTTTCAGAGCATACTGTCGATAAAATAATTTGGATCCCTTTACTCCTTTGTATCATATTTGTATGAAACTGCTGATGCTACTTCAATCACAAAGGAAAATCATGGTCGGCCAAGGAAAAATATTCTTCCCCAACTACATGAAGATGATCTAAAGCTGCTTGGTATCACTGCATTTGTGATCTATTCGGAGCTGGAAAAGGTTTGTGTGGCTAATCTTTCGGTTATTTGATTCTTGGTCTTTTATATTTAAATCTCCATATATATTTGATTGGCAGATTTGCGAATCAACGAACTTAAAGCTTGCCACTTTCCAACGCTACGCAAAGGCGTGTCTCAAGGTGAGCACTCAAGTATCTATCCCAATGGCACCACAAATTATAACACTATAGAATACAAACTGAAAAAGAAAAATACAATATAATAAATAAACTTATTCATAGTGAATTTACTATGTTTGAAGGAAGATTGCGATGAACTCAACGATCGGTAAGGCAAATATAACTTATTATCTCAAATTTTGTGGCAATGGTCTAGACTAGATCAAAGAGAGCCACATTGCAACTTCTTTGTGTATAATGAATGATATGTATACTTTGGCTAGTACATGGTGGTATTGCCACTATGAGATATAGAAGTCAAATCTTGGCGTGCTATTCAACTGTCCAAGGTTAGTAGTCATTTATGATTTCCTCTTTCGAGTTGGCCTCGAGGGGAGCTGGTCGAGGTTTTGGAGGCGAGTGAATTATTTTTGCCACCATTTGTGTAGACTTGAGTAAAATGAGACCTATTCTCGTTAGAATAAATATACCGTACTTGTAAGCACCTGTGGGATTGATGGACTCATTAAGTAATTATCAAATGACTAACTAAATGTCCATGTGATGTGACAAGGTAAGGTTGTAAACTTGTTGAGCCTAGTTAAATTTTAAAGTGTTTAAGTTTGTTTGATAAGATAATCGAGTCAAATCAAATCAAACATAAAATGAACTAAGTTACTGAAATGATTATTCAAGGTTGACTTGGTTTATTTTTTATAAGATTAAGCTTGATTAAGCTTGGCTTGAGTTTAGTTTGTTTAGATGTTGTCCAGTTTTCAATTCAAATTTGGTTGATTATTTGAAACTTTTAATTATTGATTGATTATTTAGCCTGATAATTTAAATTTATTTATTTGTTAAAAGTTTCTTTGTTTATTTAGCATATTGATAAGAGTTTTATTAATGAATATAATTTATGAATATTATTCATGAACATTTTTCATGAATATTAACAAGTTGATCACATAAGTGTTTAAGTTTGTCTGTTTAATTTAATGAGTTGTTTAATTTTATTTATCTAATTGATATTGTGTGTATTAAATGAATATAAATAACTTTTACCAAATTGAATATCAAGATTATTCATGAACCTTCGATATGATAAGGTGAGCTTTTAGGGTTTTGGGGATGACACAATTAACTTTTGGAAGTAGCAGTGGCTTTGACATAGTGAATAACGATGAAGATGATGATAGTTAAGATGTGGTAGTGAAGTGTGGACTAGAACATGGAGAAAATAGACAGATGGTACCAGGAAGGTCATGTGCAGCGCGAAACGGAATAAATTGAATTATTTTTATAAATTGTATAGATCGGATCTTGTCATTCATTAAATAATCCAATAAATCGAATCAATATAAAATTGTTAATCTGATTGGTTATTAAATGAATCAAACTTGTTATATTATAACATTTCGACTGTACTGGTCAATTTTTGAATTTACTGGACCAACAGTCTATTGTTAAATAAATTGTTATTTTATTTTTTATTTTATTTAAATGAATTAACCTAATTGAATTTATGAAATAAATCAACGAGATTTTATTCACTCCTTAAAGATGTGACCACAAATATGAACATGTCCTCATGAGATGGACTGATGATTAGTATGGGATGGACTGATAGTTAGTGTGTGAGGTGTTGTCACCAATGAGGTTAGGATCAAATTCTGGTAAAGTTAGGTGTCTGTCCTCTCTTATGTACTAGTCACTGTTTGGACTAGTAGTCTTCATGATTTACTTCCTTCATATTGATCATGAATTGACAAAAATATTGGAGTGAATAAATCATCTTTTACCACTAATGAATGGAGCATAAACTTAAAAAGGGAAAAGGCACCCAAAGATCGATAGATCACAAGGAAAATAGAGGAGAGGAAATGGCGGTGGAGACCACCAATCAGATCAAAAGGGCGTGGGGCCAACTGGCCAACCCCACCCCACCCCGTTGCTCCTATTACTTTACGCCACGTGCTGAAAGATTTTTTTTTTTTAATTTTAATTTTTGTTTCAAGCTGCTGTTTGTCGGCGAGGTAGTTTGCACATCAAGGAAATGTATGTTTGCACAGGGATATGTACGGATAGTTAGTACGTAAAGTGTTATTGTTAATAAGGTTGGAGGATTAAATTTTAGTAAAGTCCGATGTTTATCCTTCCTTATGTACTAGTTACTGTTCGGGCTAGTAGTCCTCGTGATTTACCTCTTTCGTGTTGGCCCGGGGACGGGTTGGCGGAGACGCTGGGGCGAATGAATCACCTTTTGTCATCAATGTTTGCACAGAGATATATTTTAATAAGCTTGGATTGAAAGCTCGATCAACCAAACTCAATCAAGTTTAATCAAACTTCAAGCTTAAGCTTGAACAACCATTTAAGATTTGGTTTATTTTAGATTGAGCTTGACTTACAGGTTTGAATACTATGAAATTTAATTTATCTTGGCTGGTTTAGAGCCCTACAAATAACTACAAACAAGACATAAACTAGACTCAAACCCTTGGTAACAGATAAAGTCTGATTTTTTTCCCTATTCTTAATGATGCATTCTAGTCCAAATAATCCATCATCATCATCATCACCACTTTTAATCTCGTCAGACAGTAGTAGAACCATCCATCTCCATCCCATACTTTGCAGTTAAAAAAAGAAAAGGGCAGCTATATTTAATCCAAAGTTATTGAAGACCCATTGGAGACCCTCAATCTCAAAAAACAAAAAAGAGACAGAGAGAGAGAGAAAAAAAGAGAGAAAAGAAGAAGAAGAAGCAGCAGCAGCCACTGTTGCACCATTGCCATCTGCAAAGTTAAAGACAAGCAAATTAACTAAGTCACAAAAGCCAAGAAGAGCTTCTCTTGAACGCTGACAAGAATCCACACTAATTAAAGAAGCCTCCTCTCGTTAACTTCCTCCCTCCCTATAAAAGCCATGGAGGGAGGGCTTTCCCACCTTCCCCTTCATTTCTTTCTCCCTAGCTCCTTCAAGGTCGATCTCTATACCTTCCTCTTAATTTTAGTGTAGATTACAATCTTGTCTAGTGATTTCTTCTCTATATATATATTACATATGATTATCATGCATGATTTCAGGTTTCTGAATTCTGATATATATCTTGAGTTCGGAGGGAAATTGAACTGATGGCACCAATGAGCTTGCCTCCTGGTTTCCGGTTTCATCCGACCGACGAAGAGCTCATCGTGTACTACTTGAAGAGGAAGATCAACGGTCGCAGGATCGAGCTCGATATCATCCCCGAGGTCGACCTCTACAAGTGCGAACCATGGGATCTACCAGGTATATATTTGATCCTATTCTTATGTTGCACTTCATCCTCCTTATCACTTGATTCCTACATTACTTGGGGATGGAGCCTTACATTTCAATTCTAGCTAGCTTTATCAACATGGAAGATTCCTTAATTAGGGGACAATGCAACCCATAAAATATAATTAATTATGTTGATTTCGAGGAGTTTCTAGCTTGTTTTATGTCTTAATTGAGTTCAAAGTGAAAAAGAAGATCATATTTTGTCTCATCAAAGGGTGGTGATTAAAGATCACGTACGTACTAAAAGTAGCTAGCCTTGAAACTAGAGTATTTTAGCTAAAGTTAAAGATTAATTAATTAATTATTTGGGTTAATTTTGTTTGTATTGGTAAACCCTAATTAAGACATATAGATATAAAGATAGATGAAGAACTAATTAATTAATATTCCTGTAGGTCAAAAGGTTGTCTAGGGTTTGATGGAAGAATATTGTCATATGGTCCACATGACAAGATAGAATATCCTTTGGAAGTACATAAAGCTTCTTGAAAATACTATCATATATATCTAGGGTTTGATGATGGAAGATTCGCCATTAGTCCTTCATTAATTATCTTCTGTGATATTTGCTCATTAATTGATTCTTGTAATTCGTCTCAGAGAAGTCTTTTTTACCGAGCAAGGACCTCGAGTGGTACTTCTTTAGCCCGCGAGATCGCAAGTACCCGAACGGATCGAGGACGAACCGAGCCACTCAGGCCGGGTACTGGAAGGCCACCGGAAAAGATCGAAAGGTGAATTCTCAGCGCCGCGCCGTCGGGATGAAGAAAACACTAGTCTACTACGGCGGTCGAGCTCCACATGGCTCACGCACCCATTGGGTCATGCATGAGTATCGCCTCGACGAGAGGGAATGCGAGAATGCTGCCGCGGGTTTACAGGTACATGAATTCACCATGGAACATTGCAATTAGGGTTCTTTATACTGATCGCGCGAGTTTTGTGGTTTTAACCTAATTAGGATGCATATGCCCTATGTCGCGTGTTCAAGAAGACCGAGCCGGGTCCGAAGATCATAGAGCACTATGGTGCTTCTCATGCTCATTCTCAATGGATGACCAAGGATCATCATCCAACAACCACAACAATAACAACAACAATAATCTCCGCAGATATACGAGAGAGCGACGAGGATGATTTTGAGGGTTTGGGCATTAGTCCTTTCCAAAGTGGTGGTGCTTGCTCATCGAACATGATGATGCAGCAGCATTGTCTAGCACAAGATGCTTGTCGAATGGATTCATGGAGTTCCCCGGGATGCTTCTCTTATACTCCGTCAAAGCTTCAGGTCGAGGACTTCCCTCACTACGACTTTGAGGAAAACAACAACAACAACAATAACAATAATGACAATGCATTAGAAGAGATCTCCTTGTCGATTGCCTCGGAACTGGTCTCCAACTACACTGATGATCACTTTTGGCTTGGATCTAATTATTCTCATCTCGATGAATTCACGTCCCTGTTGGAAAGCAAAGAAGGTGCTGATGACGATCAGCTATGTCAAAGAAGTGAGTTCATGGGAAGTACCTTGCAATGCGATTCAACAGAGTTTGTGGAAGATGAGATCAAAAGGACACCATTGCAAACCGCATTAATTCCGACCTACGGATCATTCGGAGAGATCGAAGATCACGAAGGTATTTATCTATACTTGTGATTCTATGACATCTCTAATGGTTAAATTTCTATATGAGTTTTTTTTTTTATAAATTTTAATAAACAACTTCATAGTCGTAAAAATCTATTACTCCCTCTTTAATTAAAAAAAAATAACCTCCCAACAAACAGCTCGGATCCTCTATCCTAAACTGAGTATATCCCCTTGTCTCTTTGCCGATCGGACGGTCGTGACATCCTCAAAATGTGTGCGACATACTCGTGATGTGATTTGACCCGTCTGATCGACAAGGAGACACAGAGACACGTTCACTTTAGATAGAGAATCCAAACTAAACCCCTACAAACTATAAATCATTATTAATTTTGAGAAGAAAAAAAACCGCTCTTAAATTAAAAATCAAATAAACATCTTTGAAAAAATTTTGAATTGGAGATCCTCTTATTTATTTACTTACGTTGCACTCTTTGCAAGTTTGATAGGTGAGGAAGATCATCGCGCCGGCACGAAGCCGGTGTTTGGGGTGGAGTTCCGGCGAGGGTTGATGGTGTCGAGCGTGGGCAAGTGCGAGACTTTCTTCCACCGGGTGGAGCCGGCGAAGAAAGTCAGCTTCCATTTGAGTGGTCCGGTGGAAGAAGAAGAAGAAGCGAGGTCGAGCGTCGTCGTCGACGGTGGCAGGGCCTCCTCGTTCTTCAGCAAGTTTAAGGCGTTCGTGTGGGAGAAGTTTGTGGGGAGTTGCTCGATCGTCGACCATGAATTGCGGAATGCTTTTTCGCGGGAACTTGCCCTTGCTCGCGTTTGCTTTCGAGAACTGATCACTGCATCGTAAGATAGCAGTTGTTGTTGTTGTTGTTGTTATTGTTATTGTTCTATTTGTATCGTACTAGAAAGATTCATACTGCTTTGATTCACAAGGATGTACTTTGGAATTACTGACCTAATTTTATGTATGATATTGTTGTCGGGCTGATCATTATGTAATGCTCATTGAGCTTTAATCCAGGGGGTTTCTGTTTCTGTAGGTCGAAATGGACGACAACACGAAACAGTCCTCCTAGTCGTTTCTGATCTTCACCATTAGATAAGATTAGAGAGGATCAGTATATGAATTCCTGATCTGAACCAACAAGAATGATCCTTATATTATGGACTAAGAGATCCCTGCTGATTAGAAATTAATCGTAAGATCTATTACAGCAAACATCTATGTATAAATATCAGAACTTTAGCCCGGAGGTCTATTAGGAGCCCGGAGGCCTACTAGGAGGTTATTGTAATTTTTTTTATATACAATTATTCACTATGCAACTTTTTAGGGGTGTCAAAAATGAATCCGGCCCAACGACCCAATCCAAGTCGATAAGAAAAAAATCAAGTTCGGGTTAAAAATCTTTGAATTCGGGTCAAATTCAGGTTGGAGGGATTTCGGATTAAAAATTTTTAGATCGGGTCAGATTGGATTCAATTGATCTGAGTTTAGGGTTTAGTCACTTAGTGGATATTTTTTTAGATTAAATTAAATTTTATTTTAAAAATTAAGATGATTTTAAATATAGTAATATTAATGTTAGTATGATAATGATTAAATATTTAGATAAACGTGGAAAACAAATTATAGAAAAAATAGTTTAAAAAAAAATTGTATTGAATGAGATTGGGTTTAAATTGGTCAGGTTAGAGTTGGAATTTATGAGTTTTAGACTGAATTTAGGTTCAAGTTGAAACTTAAAAAAATAATTTCCTAATCGGATCCATCTAAATTGACACTCCTATAAATTCTCTTTCGGTCCAAGATAGCCTAGAGAGGGGAGGAAAGGATGTTGTATATATATATATATATATATATATATAATTATTTACTATGCAAATTTTGCTATTGGCCTGGATAATCCAGAGATTTTTTTTGTTATTTGACATTAAATTTTAGTTCGGATAGATTCAAATTCTGGCTCTGTCGTTGTACACGTAAAACCAACAACATCAATCAAGAAAACACATGCATAGGGTTTAGAA
>JBBPFQ010805013.1:0-12907 GCA_037974815.1 Kaempferia elegans
TTTTGTAATCTGCATTACATTACATTACAAGGTCATGTGAATACCAAACAAAGTAATCGACCTCGTAATGTAATCCAAATTACATTACAAGGCAGATTACATGCAACCAAACGTACCCTAAAGGACTTTAGGATTCTTGGTTTAACATGCACAGTTAGGACCCTAAACGAATCGAGCTAATTCAAATTTTATATCGTTTAAGTTTGTTTGATAATGAAATCAAATTGAGTTAATCATAAAATAAATTATGTTAAAATATTTATTCAAGTGTGACTTGATTTTTTTAAATTTGACTTGATCTTATTAAACCGTTTAAAACATTTCCCGGAGAGAATTGCAATATGTTTGGTGGTTTTAAGCCCACATGAACCTTTCAAGCCCACAGCCCACACTACAAAATATCAACACTACTTTATCTTCGAGCTCCATCTCCTTTGCCTTCTCTCCAAGAAATCAAAGACAAGGGCGGCGGGCGCCATGGAGCGGGTCGCGCTGCTCCGCTCCTTATCATGCTCCACCACTGTCTGCAGGCGCCTTCTCTTCTCGCCGCGTTCGTCGTCCCGCAATTTCTCCTCCAACCTCCGCAGTCCCCGGTGGCCACAGCAGTTCCGCCCCCTGCCCTGTGCCTGCTCTCCACTTTGGCGGAACCTCCCCGCGCCGCCGCTTCGCCTGGGGAGGGGCTTTCCTATCACTTCCATCCGCGCAATCTCCACCTCCCCCGCCGAGAGAGGTATGTATAAGAGGAACGGAGCATGGTTGATTGGCCTGGGGCGTTACTCTCCTTTCTCATTCCAGTTTTAAAAAATTGTTTTAGATTTTAATTTTACAGTGTGGGAACCCTTTTATTATTGTTCTCGAAGCAAAGTTGAATTTTTGCTTTATTTTTTAGTAGATTTCTTTTGTTTCCAGAGATTGATTCATCAATGCTTTGGACTTTTTTTTTCCCCTTTTGGTTAATAGTACATCTTATGTTTACCTAATATGTTGATTTTGGCTTTGCTTCACTAGTTGGTTGTAACCTCCATTTGATTTCCATCAATTAGGTTGACGGCGTATGATGGATCAAGTTAAATCAGAAATTGGACATCTGTATTAGATAGTGCATTAGAGGTGCATATTCACTTGTCTGTGGAAACTGTAGTTGTAAAAAGAATCAGAAATGCTATCTACTTCATTTATCACTACTGATTTAAGGCTCTGTTTATTTAGGCAAACTATCATATTTTATTTTATTTTATTTTCCTTTTAATTTGATATTATTTTTCAAACACATTTTCTCAAAGAATTTGTAAGACCCATTTTTGGTTAGGTATTCTGTAGTTGAATAATTATATTAGAAGCAAAATAATTGAGATAAATTATGCCCAAAATCCTGCTGAAGTATTGAGGGATTTTAGTACATTAAATTTCTTTGTTGTTTATATATATAATCGTTTTCCAGTTTCTGTCAATTTCTAGTATGTGCATGCAAATGTTAAGTTTGTCCTTTACTTGTTCAATATCTCGTTGAGCTCTCAGTGTTTTTTGCAATGTTACCAGAATATTGTATATATATACAAATGAGGCTATTATTTTACTTTCTTGTAATATGTGTTGTAAGTTGAAGTAAATTTTTTATGTCCATTAATTTACTTGCTTGCAGAATTAGATAGAAGGAATGATGTTGCTGATAAACTTGGATTTGAAATAATATCTGAACAGACGATAGATGAATGCAAATCTACAGCTGTACTATATAGGCACAGGAAGACAGGTGCAGAAATTATGTCTGTGTCAAATGATGATGAGAATAAAGTTTTTGGCATTGTTTTCCGAACTCCTCCGTAAGTACACTATATCCGCCTGTTTTTACCCATGTATTTGTGTAATATCTGGAAGTTTTGTAAATACCCTACTTCTACCTAGGATGACACTAGGCTGTTTCCTTCACTGAATAAATAATTACCGTATCAAGATCACATAAGTTTATAGTCTTATTATTTTTTTGCTTTCTCATTGTCACTTTATGCTTTTTGCATCTTTTTTTTTTGTTACCCAACTTAGTTACTTACAAGAAAATTTTAATTTAAGCTACTTTCAGGATTTTTTTTCAGTTTTGACATTTTACATTGAAATGACTGAACGAGATTGTAACATGTGATGATTCAGTGAAACGACAAATTCATTGTGTTTTCTTTTATTGGCAGTAAGGATTCAACTGGCATTCCTCACATACTTGAACATAGTGTGTTGTGTGGCTCGAAAAAGTACCCTCTGAAAGAACCCTTTGTTGAATTGCTGAAAGGTAGTTTGCATACTTTTCTAAATGCATTTACCTATCCAGATCGTACATGTTATCCAGTAGCTTCAACAAATACAAAGGTAAGTCTAAAGCATCTTTTGTATACAAATTTGTAAGCGACAAGACTATACATTTCTTTGATTGAAATTCTTATCAGGACTTCTACAATTTGGTTGATGTGTACTTGGATGCTGTTTTATTTCCTAAATGCATCGAGGACTTTCAAACATTTCAACAGGAAGGCTGGCATTATGAACTTAACCATCCTGAAGAAGATATCTCATATAAAGGTTGTTTTTTGGTTCTTATTATTTCTAAATTAAAATGTTTCTCAAGTAAACTTTATTTTCATTACTGATGGAACTTCTATTGAGTAGCGCTCAACATGTTGTTTCAGGTGTTGTTTTCAATGAGATGAAAGGAGTTTATTCCCAGCCTGATAATATATTAGGCAGAGTAACTCAGCAGGCAAGTTTTTTTGTTCTTTACCAACATTCTTATGATATTCGCCATATTAAACTAAATCAAGGCGTCTCTTGCCGAAACCACCAAGGTGGGCTACCTTTTAAAACAATGTAATATAATTATCTTCTTAATATTAGATAATTTGATGTTATCTATAAGTTAATTATAAAAATTTGTGAGGAAAAAGATGAAGAAAAAGAAAGAAGCTTAGACAACATCATTTAAATTCATGTTGACCAGAATTGTATCATGGCAAGTAGTGTCGACTGTTAGCATGACTCAATACTCATCGACATGATTGATACTGGTGACATTGGCTTGTGTCGTGTAGTATTGTGTTTCAGTTTATTGGAGCAAATATGTTTCAGTTGTCTGTTATGAGATTTTAGTTTATTCCAATTTTTTTACTTTGTCACTGAAAACAAGTGAACATTGGAGAAAAACTCCCAACCAAATAGTCAGTTGGTTTAATCCCTGAATTGACTAGTTTGCAAATACTAATCTTTGTGGAATAATTACTAATTTAAGTCATGCATAAGCATAAACTATCAAATTCATGAGAAAATGTGCTCATTGTTGTTTTCATATTGTATCGTCAATATTTGAAGATTTACATATATCCAACATATATGTGAATTCAATAGTCATTTCCTCCAACCTTCAAATTTATGTATTTTGTTTGATCTTGTTTCTTGATTTAGTTATTTATGTGTTTGTTTTTTGTCTTCCTTTGTTTTGTATTCTTTTCTAAATATGCCTTTTGGCTGATTTCACCTTAAAGTTATCGATCAGTAAAGTTAGGATGGCTAATAGACATTCTGTAATGAAATGTTCAGGCCCTATTCCCTGAAAATACCTATGGTGTTGATAGTGGAGGTGATCCAAAGGTCATTCCGAAACTTACATTTGAAGAATTCAAGGTTTGTATCTTAGAGCACTTCAAAATATTCTACCATATCTTAAGTAGTTGAGTACTTCATTTCTGTTAACATGTTTAAGTGTATTTATTTGACCATTATAATTATGATCTCTCCTGGCTGATTATACTGCAGATGTTTGCCCATGTTTACTGGTTTTCAGCATATATACTTTCTTTTGACTGGTTACAAGCACTGCTATTTCTCATTGTACCACCTGGTATTTTCTATAGAAACTAGGGTCATGATTTTTATCTTAATTTCATTAATTGATTTCAAGGATGAATTTGTTTGATTCACTTAATTTAGCACCATAATCATTGATTAAATGAAAATGGAACGCTAATGCTTTTGGAAAAGGTAATGATATGAGATCACACAAGGACTAAAGTTATTGAGGAGCACTAGAATTAGTTGGACTTAAAATGTAACTGGATCTAATTTTGCAAAAGAAAATAGTCCCTGGTACTCATACTAAGAAACATAAACCATTCAATCCTGTTATTCGTTCCTCTTTTTGGCAGTTGATTAGTTACAACTTACAAATATTAATGCTTGTAATACTCATCGTAGTTGTAATTTTGTTAAAGATATTTAAGACAAAGGATAAATATGTAAACAAGCAATTGCTGGACGTAAGTTCACGTCCCAGGTTGGTACACAATTCATGTGTTAAGGGACCTCATGTTAGAAGTTAGAACTTGTTTGATGACTCTGGATATTTTAACCATGCATTAATTATAATAGAAGCTACTTCTATTACAGAGATATTAGTGGTGTTCCTACTGGTAACAACAGGGATTCCATGTCACCAATGCCATTTTTTTCCTGGAGAGATTCAAAGAAACCAACTTTTCTGTGAAACAGTCTCATATCTACTGTTGTTGAAGTTATTTGTATATATTGCTGAATGTGAGTATAACATGATGTTTGGATAAGGTTGTTAAAATCGTGGTTTTAAGTGGCAATCGGTGTCAGCTAGCTGACTGATACTGATATTGTGTCACTATGCTGCCCATGTTGACACACAGTTTTATTAGCACCGTGAGTCAGAGCATATGTTGTCCAGTGCCATTTAGAGTCAGCTGAGATAAGAAGTTCTCTTCTTATGGCTCATTCTTTGATTTCATCAGCTGGTCACAAGCAGGGAAAGCAACAAGTAAAAGCTGGTCACAAGGAGGGAAAGAGGGGAAGAACCAACAAAAAGTCAATCACAAAGAGAAGTGATGTTGCCCCCACAGGTGTGGTGCAGTGGTGAAACACTCAAGAGCAAATAAGTTTGAATCCCAATGGGGACAGTTCTGAACTCCAGCCTCTATGCATAAGTTGTGCTCCGGATTTACTAGTAGGCGAACTAGGAGGGAAGGTCATCTACCTCTAGGATTAGCCGAGGGAAGCCGGGACAAAGAGATTACCAAAAAACAAAGAGAAGTGATGTTGAAATCATATTTAGACGTAATTATATTTGGACCCTTGGTATATTCCAATTATGCCGGTCTAAGTCCAACTTACATTAGTTTATTGAGACGTATTTACTGATATGTAGAAAAATCAAATTCAGATTTCCTGGGAGCTATATCTAATTTGGTTCTTAGAAAATTATGGGGATAATCCCACTAGGATGCTAGAAAAACTAATGTTCTCATCCAATGCATGCATAGAGCTCAATGGAGGGAAAATATTCATGTAGTGATCGCATGTAGCTTAGACAAAGACTATTGTGTGATTTTGTTGTTTATCCTAAAATAATTTTAGAATCTTGCTTATAGCATTTTAATATTTTTGGCTAACCTTTTTAGATTTTCTTTGGTTGGTACTCAACCTGCTTTTGAATTCCTTTTTATTTCAATATTGGATACTATTTCTTAGATCTTAGACTTTTAATAGGTTATCGTTGTCTCTTTTCACAGTTATCTACATTGGACTCATTAGTTGTGTTTTGTGAAGAAAGTATCTACACATCTTGCCTTTTATTTTCTTTGTGACATGTCTTGATGTTTGACCTTCATATGAGCATTTGTTTCTTTGTAATCTACATTTTAGATTCTCTTTGTTGTAGAAATTTTTCTTGTGCTGCATAATTGCACAATGACTTTACATCCTTGGTTTGATATCATTAAAGTTTTGAATGAACTTTTAGGAGAATAGAAAATGACATGTAGAGAAATCAGTACACATGTGTTTCAAACAGTTATTAATCATTAACCTTTTCTAAATGATTATTGGCAAAAATAAAACATCGTACCATTTCTATTTCAGGATTTCCACCGTAAATATTACCACCCGAGCAATGCTAGGATATGGTTTTATGGGGATGATGATCCCAATGAGCGACTACGGATCATAAGTGGTATGATTTATTTTCCAAATTAATTTTGCTGTTGCTGTTTATTATTCTGTCAATATGCTCTTGTAAATTGGTACTGTGAACTTGGGAATATTTTCTTGTCTGAAGATCTTAGACAGTTTGCATTCACGATGACTTTTCCAGTTAGTGTATATTATCTGACACATTTGGATTTTTCTTTGTTGGACTGTTTTATTTCATTGAACCATTTTGCTAGGTGAAGGGATTCATTTATCAGAGATTAAGTTTGAAACAATCTTTCTCGTTACTTGACAATCTTATTAAGAACTTTCAATCAAATTTATATTATTGGAACTAATAACAATTCTAGTTGTCAGGTTTTTCTTACTTAGTTATAGTTGTACCTTTCTAATGGAAGGTGAAATCATTATAACACTGGTAAACTAGCACATCAATGCTTAATATTGCACACATTTAACCTAAGTTTGTACCTAAATGCTAAATGCAGAGTATCTTGATCAATTTGAATCAAGTTCTGCCCCTAATGAATCAAAAATTTTACCACAAAAGCTGTTCAAGGAGCCATTGAGGATTGTTGAGAAATATCCAGCTGGTGATGGTGGTGATCTAAAAAAGAAACACATGGTCTGCCTTAACTGGCTGCTCTCTGAAAAGCCCTTAGACTTGGAGATAGAGCTTGCACTTGGTTTTTTGGATTACCTTTTGTTGGGAACACCAGCTTCTCCACTAAGAAAGATTCTGTTAGAGAGTGGCTTGGGAGAGGCTATTGTTGGTGGTGGAATTGAAGATGAGCTTCTTCAGCCTCAGTTCAGCATTGGACTTAAAGGTGTCTCTCAAGATGATATCCATAAGGTTGAGGAATTGATTATAGAAACTCTAAAGAATCTGGCAGAGGAAGGTTTCACGTCTGAAGCTGTTGAAGCATCCATGAACACAATTGAGTTCTCACTTAGGGAGAACAACACAGGTTCATTCCCAAGGGGCTTATCTCTGATGCTTCGCTCCATTGTATGAATTTCTGTTGCTATACTATTTTTATTGAAAAAAATAAATTACCATGGTTGTTGTTCCATGTGAACCCTTACCTTTAGAATATTCTATGCTTTAGGGTAAGTGGATATATGATTTGGATCCCTTTGAACCTCTGAGATATGAGAAGCCACTGCAATCTTTAAAAGCACGTATAGCAGAACAAGGATCAAAAGCTGTCTTTTCCCCACTCTTAGAAAAATTCATCTTAAATAATCCTCATCGTGTCACGGTTGAGATGCAGGTATTTGTACAATCTTGTATTCGGTACTTCTTAGTGATGCCATTTTAAGGAATTTTCATTTGCAGCCTGATCCAGATAAAGTTTCTCGTGATGAAGCAGATGAGAAAGAAATCCTTAAGAAAGTTAAAGCAAGCATGACAGAAGAAGATCTTGCTGAGCTTGCACGGGCTACACAAGAGTTACGATTAAAACAAGAGACTCCTGATCCACCAGAAGCTTTAAGATCTGTTCCAAGTTTATCCTTACATGATATTCCCAAGAAACCTATTCACATTCCAACTGAAGTAAGTCTTTAAACCTTTATTTTCACCTTCAATATATGCTTGGCATGAGTAAAAATCATCCCTTAATCCTATGTTACCTCCCACAATATGCAGTCTACCTCAGTTCAATGATTAAAGTTTATCGAAAGTACAATTGCCTTCACTTGTAATGGTATTGGTTCCTGCTTAGGAACATCTAATATGGTTTATACTAGAGTCTGATCATGATTGTGAGATGATGGACATTAAACTTTTGATTAATATATTTTTCTATTTTGAATTTTTGTTCTGAGTGAGCACCAGTTGTTATTGATTAATAACAGTATATAACACAAATCATTATAGATTGGAGAAATCAATGGGGTAAAGGTTTTGCAGCATGACCTTTTCACAAATGATGTTCTCTATTCAGAAATTGTGTTTGATCTGAGTTATCTAAAAAAAGAACTTCTTCAGCTTGTTCCATTATTCTGGTGAGTGAAACCATTTGATCAAAATTTGCACAATGATCTCCATGTCTTGTTATTTTTTGGAATCTTTTGTTTCTTCAAAATTTTTTAGACTCAAATCCACTTTTCCAGTCAGTCTTTGCTAGAAATGGGCACCAAAGATATGGACTTTGTGAAACTAAATCAACTGATTGGGAGAAAGACAGGAGGAATTTCAGTTTATCCTTTTACATCTTCTGTGCGGGGAAGTGCCGATCCATGCACCCATCTTATTGTCCGGGGAAAAGCAATGGCAGCTAGGGTGGAAGATCTATTTAACCTGGTATTGTCATTTCCATCACCTCCACTGTTGTACTATAAAAACTTATTGTCTTCTAGGATATTCAGCACTCATAGTAGAACCTAACGCTATTATTGGCCTACAGATCAATTGTGTTCTCCAGGATGTTCAGTTCACTGATCAACTACGCTTTAAGCAATTTGTTTCTCAAAGCAAAGCAAGAATGGAGGTAAACAAATTTTTTTTTTTGGATTTTTTTTCATGTTAGTGAAATTTTAAGATATGCCAGGACTGGTGCAGCCAGTTTGACAAGTACAACCTGTGAACTGCTGCCTCAACTGGTTCATTTGCTGGTCCATGTTGGAAAACACTGGCAGATGCAATTCACATGGTGGTATAAATTTTAGAATACTGCTTGATATTAAAATTCTTTTATGTCATTGGTTCCAGAGCCAATTACGAGGCAGTGGTCATGGAATTGCAGCTAGAAGAATGGATGCTAAACTAAATGTTGCAGGATGGATTTCTGAGCAGATGGGTGGTGTCAGGTCTATTTATTTATTTATTTATTTATTTTTGGTTTCTTAAAACATTTTGTTCCGAAAAGCATCAAATTATTTAATTTCAGTAATCATTAATTTTTTATATATTTGCAGTAGTGTTTTTCTAACATCTGATATTGATGGAACATTTTTGAGTTAGGCTTACATTAAAGATATATTTGCCATTGTGATTTACTATCTTTATCAGTATCCAGGAAAATAATCTATTACAATATCTATACTGAAACATATATGGAATGTTTAAATTCTTTAATCTGAATTTATCCAGTTATTTTGAGTTTATACAAAATCTTGAGAAGAGAGTTGATGAAGATTGGGAAGGAATTTCTTCTTCACTTGATGAGATTCGTAGAACCTTGCTCAGTCGGGAAGGTTGCTTGATTAATGTCACTGCTGATGGAAAGAATTTGACGAACTCTATGAAATACCTAGATAAGTTTATTTGCTTACTACCAAATGCTCGACCATTCAAGACTGGCTCCTGGCAGTCTTTAATTTCTCCTGGAAATGAAGCCATTGTGATTCCTACCCAGGTGAAATTATCATCATCCGAAATACTTTCTACAAGTTTGAGCTGCTTATCCTTTTAGAAACTTTTCTCATCATATGCTCTGCAGGTAAATTATGTTGGGAAGGCTGGTAACCTATATGAAACAGGGTATCAGCTCCATGGAAGTGCATATGTCATCTCCAAGCACATTGGTAACACATGGTTATGGGATCGTGTACGAGTCAGTGGTGGTGCATATGGCGGCTTTTGTGATTTTGATACTCATTCAGGCAATCCCAAGTTTCTGTTCTTGCAAACTAATTTGAATTTGTTAGAGAAATGTGAATTTTAATTTGGGGTTTTATAACAGGTGTATTTTCATATTTGTCCTATCGGGATCCAAATCTATTAAAAACTCTAGATGTATATGACGGAACTGCCAACTTCCTTCGTGATCTGGAACTAGATAACGATACACTCACTAAGGCTATTATTGGTACCATTGGTGATGTGGACTCATACCAGCTTCCTGATGCGAAAGGATATACAAGGTATGCGCAATGCCAGTTCCAGTTCTTTATAATTACCTATTTGTCTAGATTCAAGGTTCATTTACGTTTCTCCAAATACGTAAACTATTCAGGATGAATACCCTCTGAAACTTTTCAATATGCTATGATTTTCTTTTCTTGTAACTGCATTCCTGTACCATAAAAGGGTATTTTGGAGCCCATGGTCATCAGGAAAATTATTGGCAATTATGATTCAAAAGTATGTTAGAGCATCTACATCAACTTCCCTAAACAAAGAATTTACTTTAAATTTTACATTTTATGTAAACTTTTGCATCAGCTACCCTATCCATTTCTGAAATTTAGATTTCATGAATAGTATTTCTTTAAATTTAGAGAATAAAATTCATTCCCTAAATATTAAAATATCATTTAATTTGGGAGAGAGAAACAATAAAGGAATAGATTGGGTAATGAAAAGTAGATATTACATAGGGAGAGAGAAAAATAATAATAAAAAAATAAAGATAAGGTAAATTACAGGAAAGTTGATGTATTGTGTATTGAAAAGTGGATATCCAAATTTAATAAAGTAGTTATTTATATTCCCTAAATTTTAAATTTTGGATAGAGAATCTGATGTGGATGCTCTTATAGTACATGGGCATTTATAGAATTTTTGGAGTTTGAAGGGCGTATGCGGCATGTTCAATTTAAATTAGTTCTGGCTGGCTTAATGATTTTTCATAAAAATTCTAGATGGCTGTGTATATCATACTCACTTTTACTTTCCTAGTCTACTTTATTCTCATGTAGCGACTTACAATTTGGTCATTAAGATATTGATGCGGGTAAGTTTTTTTTCCATTGATTCTACCCACCATTATAATGGCATACAGTGTGAGTAGCAGAGTAGGGCTCAATTCCTGTGCATGTACAACTGACAATTTGGTCTTTAAGATAGTGATGCGGGTAATTTGTTTCCATCTACCCACCATTATAATGGCATACAGTGTGAGTAGGGCTCAATTCCTGTGCATGTAAAACTGATAATAAGATAATACGTGTGTGGTCAAGTGGGTCAATAGTCAAAAGTCCACCAAAAGAACAAACTAGATTCACTTGAACAAACCAAGCATTTGGAGCTCTTTAATTAGCTAGGCACTCGCCTTGAGGCAAATAAAAGGGGTCCGTAGGCAACATTGGGTGGGAGGGGACCACTGCATTGTCAACATTTTGAGAAATCTTAAGGCAACAAGCATTGCCTCTTGCTAATCACAAGCTTACTTTCCTCCGCCTTTTTCCCTTTACCAGAAGTTGTCTGCCTCTTGCCTTTACCAAGAGTTATCCACCTCTTTCCTTTATCAAGAATTGCCCATCTTCTCCCTATCACTTTAACTATAATTAGAGGAAAAATGTCACCTCAAATAACTTCATCCTGGCTGCTCCCGTTTCATCTGAATTAATGAACTGCTCTCACTTCATTAAGCCTCTACTAATTCATCCGAATAATATGAACTTGTGTATCATATTTGGTACTGGATCTGATGTTACTTGTTCAGATTTTTATTGATGTCTAGTATTTTTTTGGTTATGGATCTTGATGATTTTTAATATAGAAGACATGGTATTAACTTGCATTCATTTCTTTTAGTCTACTACGATACTTACTGGGTGTGACAGATGAGGAACGCCAACTAAGGCGCGAAGAAATTTTATCAACCAGGTTCTTTGATGCTCCATCTAATTGGTTGTAGTTCAATTGTATGATATGTTGGGACATGTGACATAAGATGTCTTTCTGCTATGCAGTCTAACACACTTCAAGGAATTCGCGGATGCCATTGAAGCAGTGAAGAACAAAGGTGTTGCAGTTGCTGTTGCATCCCCTGAAGATGTTGCGGCAGCAAATGAAGAGCGATCAGGGTTTTTCCAAGTTAAGAAGGCTCTCTGAAGAATTTCAACCATCACGGAGCTTGTCGCCGGCAGGTTTGTTTCAAAGAAACTGGAGGGTTGCTAGACTTCTAGCATTAGGAATTCATGATAGCGTGTCTTTCATTTCCTTCCTGATACAGTAAAGACCAACAATCTGCAACATTGAGAACAACACTAGAGCATTAGTCTTGTTGGGAAACTATCGTAGATTTCTTGGAAGGGGTTTGTTGATAACTCCGAGTCATACTGAAAATTGGTTAGAATCTCAGCTCTTTTCACTTTATCTTCCTGTTTAATTGTCATGTAATGCAACACTATCTCAGATACTACTACCTCGCGCAAATCCTATCTTGACACTTTCTTTTACTACAAGTTATAATACTTATACATGCAGTGGATGATGGTTGCATTTAACTGCCCAATTTCTCTTCTTTATTCTATTCTTGCACACTTGTTTATGGGCAAATCAATACCAACAAGTATGATTAATGAGATGTCACTCTATTTATTAGCTGTCAATTTCCTTGTGGAACTTGTTTGAGCAACCCACGTGCCGATGATTAATTGATGCTCCAACGTGTATCATCTGTTTTCTTGCATACAGTGTTACATGTTAATATAAACAAGCTACTTGATAGTTCAGCCATTTCTTCTGCAGTAGTCAATCTCCAGAAATATACAGATGTAAGAAAATGAACCCTCCACTAGCTATCATTATCTACTAATCACTCGGCATTAGTTGGAAATTGATTGCACAACTTGAAAGGAGGCTAACAAGTGAAATAATTTCGACTTTTTGTGTGTCAAGTTCAAATCAAGAGGGTGTCACTGTTACTGAATAGGATTTTACCAGCGAGCACTGATATGTAAAGTGTGTGCTAGCAGTGTTATCAGAGGCGCGAGGCGCATCAAGGCGCAAAGGGCTCCCTAGAGCCCGAGGCGTGAGGCGCGCGCCTTTTGAACATGAGGTTGATTACTAAACTACTAACACACTCATATATAATATCTCAAATATGATAACTTTTAATATTCCACATACACAAATATCAAACCACTAAAGATACATAATAGGACAAGCAAAATAACACCATGATAAAATCAATAAAACTTTTAATCTTTCAAGTTTCAAGTCTAAAAGAAGAGTGTCTCA
>JBBPFQ010805119.1:0-12904 GCA_037974815.1 Kaempferia elegans
CTTAGTCACAAGGTTAGATCACCACAGGACCTAACTAACTTGATTGATCACATCAAAACACCCTTTGGGACCAACACCTACTAGTTGTTATTTGTATATTCCGCTTGCGTTAACCATAGTAGGAAGGGAAGAACCACACCATCCAATCGTAACAGTTCTTCCCGCTCTTCTCGATAGATAAGGTTGAAGGTTGAGTTTCCAGGATCTTCCTTATCTCGAATTACTCTTCTTCTTCTTCCTCACTTGAAGATATGGACGCTTCCACCTCTTCCTCCTCCGAAGATATGGACGCTTCCACTTCTTCCTCCTCATCAGATGTTAAGCTCGTGTCTAACATCTGATTGGTACTTCTCCTTCTCTTGGACCAATGAGTCCTTCTCATTGGGCTCCTCTACTCCTTTTGTAGGGTCTTCATGAAGAGCAATTACCTTCTTCTAAAGGTTCCTTATACTCTTGTATTCTCCTATACTATTATATTAACTCAGTTAGCCTCATTGACTATCCCTAGGGGTGGCCGGTCCGACCCCACAGAAGTTTCCCACCGACCACCAGGATAAATCGGGAAGCACTCGCAATGAGTGGTCTAGAAGTCTAACATTCCTAAGTTGTGAGTCACATTTGTAGGAAAAATACCTGCAAATGTGTCATAGTTAGGAATCGAACCGTGGGTGCCTGGGAGATAACTGAGCACCCTTACCGCTGCACCATAGTCCCGGGGACTTGTATTCTTCTATACTAGACAATACATTAGGAGGTAATAAGTTAACTAAAATTCTCGTTACCTCCTTATCCGCCTTCCGATTGCTTCCTTTGTTCCTCGGTCCAATATTAAGGTCGGGCATGTTTCCCCTTCTTGTCCATCAGAACTTCGAAGGGATCTTCCAACGTCATCCAATGGTCTCAATCCATTTGGAATTATATCTCCAAGCGCCACCTCCAATAGTCTAAGTCATCGCACTCGTACGGAGGTGAAATCCAAGTGTCTCATCCCAACGGACCTTCTGACTCCATCTTCCTCTCTAAAATCTTCTAGCACTTGCTCCCTTAGCGGTTAGTCCAATGAAAAGCTACCTATCTCTAATACCACTTATTGGGACCTTAATGTCGGCTAGAAGGGGGTGAATAGATGGTTCACTCAATCACTTGTTTCCTATGTTGTTAGTGCAACGGAAAACCAAACAAATAAAAGTAAACTAAACCCTAGGAGACAATAAAGAAAAGCAACAAAACATCTACACGTTGTTTAACGTGGTTCAGAGATTAGGGCTCCTACTCCACGGTTGTCCGTAAGATGGACAATTCCTATGATCCGTTGGTGGATTAATCTCCGGAACTCCGATTAGCTCAAACTCTCCTTCTCTATGGAGAAATCTCGTCAAAAGTCTTCAGAGATCTCTCGGATGCGCTTGGATTGTTTTTGAGCTTGGGAGACTCTAATAGGGGTTAAACTCCTCTATTTTCACCAACCTTGCTTAAACATCTCGAGCTCTATTATACAGTGCTCGGGTGGAAACACCCAAGCAATATTTCTGCCACCAATCGACTGGTCCTTAATGGAAATCGACCGTTATACTCCAACGGCTCGATATCAGTTGACCGCCCCTATGACCAGTTGACTGATCCACACACCAGTCAACTGGTCAGTTGACTGACCTTTATAGGCTGAGTGAACAGAAATATTATGTTCACTCTTAGTTGACTCACTCACTAGTCAACTGATACAATTAACCATCAGTCGATTGTCAAACCCTAAACTAGGGTTTTAACGTGAGTACATTCACTCAACACTCATTCTCGCCCAACCAACTAGACCTAGTCTTCAAGTCATCTTCCCTCAGCCTTGCGTCGAATGTCTCCTCATCCTTCGCATCTTACCTTCTACATGCTTCCGTCAGCTTTGTTCTCGTTGTCGGGTCTTCCATGTCTTTGACCTAGCCTTCTAGACTCCTCCATCGGCCTCGTGACCATCAGATGCTTCTCCGTCCTTCACGTCTTACCTTCAGGAGCTTCCATCGACCTCGATCCTCATCCATGCCAAGTCACACTTGACTTACACCGCCAAGGCTCTCCCTTGAACTTACACCGTCAAGATCATACTTGGACTTTCCTCTTTTACCAAAATCACACTTGGACTTTCATGTACCTGCACACTCACAAACACATTAAATACAATAATAAATCTAGCTTAAATATTTACTTAAACAAGATACCTAGATTGCCCTAATATTATGTCTGTTCCTTTATCGCAAAAATGAGAAACGTTAACTGGCATTGCACCAAAGGATTTTCTTCTGCTCGAGCAAGAAGAATCAAGTTAAAGATTGTGTAGCTAGTTTGTTTTTGTACGTGTTTGAGGATGTTTGGATGGGTTTGGGATGAGAGCAGTTGTTCGCCTCTTTATATCTGGAGCTTGAATCTAACTGGGACTAATAAAAAAAAAAATCTGTCATTCATTTAGGATCCTTTTATTACGCACGGATCAGACCAACCACCTCGAATCTATTATACACAATCTTACGTTACATTTTTATGAATCTGATCTCAGGAAAAGCAAGGAAAATCGATGTAACAAAAGCTTAATTTTCTATTATGCCAAACATTCAAAAACTCAAAAACCACAACAAAATATTAGACTCCTAGACTAATTGCAATTTCAAGTTTGGAATTCTGATTAATGAAGTAGTCGTTGAAAATTACATACTCAAAGGCGCACAAAGAGGTCAACTCCATCAGTAGCCAAGTTCTACGTAGATAATCGCACAAGTATTTGCAGCATTTTGTTACTAAAGATATGCAAAACAATGCTCCTGTGCAAGAATTACTAAACACACGCAATTGTAGGAGAAATAGGAATTGGAAACAAAGTTACAGTTTCAATTGTACAACTTCAATACCAGTCTCAGCAGGATCTAAAAGGCAAACTAGCTAGTACACCATATCAATCAATGGTCCGATATCATCATCGTTGTAGGGAATATTACAACAATACCCAAATCACCAAACTATATAGGAAGTTGCATCATGGTAAATAGGAATAGGAAATGCCAAACCACTCAGAAGAAAAGTATCGCTAATTAGTTATCTGAGTTAGGTTGCTGGGCGAGAGCTATGGTGAAGTCCTACCATCCTCCTGAAAAATGAAACTGTCCTCATCTGCAGGAATCATGCCTTCTTCCTCCTCACCATGGCTGTTGAGAGGCAACACTTGCAGCTGGGCAGGCCTTGGGACTGACGGCTGTGGATTGAATTCTTCATTTTTAAGTGGAGACCTTTTGTGCCACTGACATGGGCTATCTGATCCATGTGGTTTTCTGCTTCTCTCATTCTGACTGTGTGACTCGTTGAGTTCCACCGCTGCGATGATTCCCCCACGACTTGACTGTGATCTTTGGTCATCATATGGCATCACTGAACGGTTTGGGTCAGACGTGTGATGAGATGCTAGTGCTGGCACTGTTATTGGGAGTGGTAAATCCACTTGTGGTTCCTGTTCACTTCCCTGGCCATAATGAACAACGCCCCGATCAGGACTTTGGCTAAGGCTCCTGCTTCGACTTGGGTCATGGTTGCTGATAGGTGGGCTTGCATGGCAATCTATTGGTGACAAGCCCCTCCCTGAGAGTGGTGGACTCGCACTTGCCACCTGCCCAGCTGTCCCATGAAAACAATCAGAGCGATGGTTAGGACTGTGACTGCGACTTCTGCTTCGACTGCAGACATTGTTCCTACGAGGATTTTCAGGCCCAACTGCTGGTGATGGCATCCTCTTTGGGAGTGGTGAGTTCACATGTGTCAGCTCCTTAGATTCCTCGCCATGAGCATCATAGCCATCAATAGGATTGTGACTGCGACTCCTGCTTGGACTGCAGCCATAGCTCCTGCCTGGAGGGCTTGCATGCCTAACAGTTGGTGATGGCATCTGATTTGAGAGTGGTGAACTCCCATGTGCAGCATCCCTAGTTCTCTCACTATAACGATCAAAGCCATGATCAGAACTGCAGCTGAGGCTCCTGCTTTGACTGGGACCACAGTTCCTACCTGGAGGGCTTGCATGCCTAGTCGTTGATGATGGAATCAGATTTGGGAGTTCTGAACTCCCATGTGTCGCCTCCCTATTTTCCTCGTCATGACAATCGAGGACATGGTCAGTACTGTGGAGGCTCCTGCTAGGAAGGCTTGCATGTCTAGCTGTGGGAGATGACATCAACTTTGGGAGTGGTGAACTTGAGCGTGCAACCTCATTAGTCCCCCCACCATAATGAGCATATCCACGTTTAGAACTGGGACTGCAGCTTTTGCTTGGACTGCGATCATGGTTCCTGCTGGAAAGATTTACATGCTTAGCTGTTGGTGATTGCATTCTCCTCGGAAGTGAACTTATATTTACCACCTCCCTTGTTCTCCCACTTTGACGATCATATCCACGGTTAGGGCTGTGACTGCGCGACCTGCTTCGACTGCGACCTTGGTTCCTAGTAGGAGGGCTTGCATGCCTAGTAGTTGGCGATGGAATCCTCCTTGGGAGTTGTGAACTCACACGTGTCGACTCCTTTGTTCCCCCACTGAATCGATCAAGGACATGTTTAGGACTGTGACTGCGACTCCTGCTACCATGGCTCCTGCTAGGAGGGCTTGCAAGCCGAGCCCTCTTTACGCTGGGATTGTTCTTCCGATCACGGCTATGACTGCGGCTGCGGCTGCGAACCCGGCCCCTAGATCTGCATGTAATGAAAACTTAGAAACTTGCAATGTAGCACACATATATTTAGAAATCATTTGATGGAACTATATAGTTCAAATGACACCAAATAAAGTTCATAAAAACTATGTTTATAAACAGTAAGAGTGTGCATGTTCTGACAGGCAGAAAATAATTGGAGAATAATGGAAATATAAGCATCACATGCTCTTGCCCAGCTGGTAGATATAAGCATCAAGAACATTTTGTTAATTTTCATTTTCCGGAAAGATGGAATATGCATCCTGGTATAACTAAATTAAGGTTTAAATTTTGGTGTCATTTACTAGGCCAGACATCCTATTATGCTCCCACATGGAAATGTAGTACAACCATGACACATGGCATCACAATGAAAGCTGCATTCACATCAGTGGCAATTCTCTGGTGAGCTAACATGGTAGCGTCAATCGTAATGTACCCTCTTGCCTTTTTCACATGCTCTACGATCACAGAGGCTCCCTCCCCATCGCTGGTAGTAAACATGAACAATTGACCTGTGCTAACATGTATCCTGTGCTGGCATAGGTCAAGAACAATTTGTAAACATTTTGGCCTGGGACCAAAGTTTGTTCCAGCACCAATGCAGTAAGCCTCACATTGATTTCACAGATGTGATGTATACTCCAAGTGGCTTAGACAGTATAACCTGTTTGTATGAGGATTCCACAAGCAAAGTCTAATTTACTTGATGAAATAATTGCTGATAATATTTTTCCAACATGATATTAAGTTTTTTAAGGCAGCTACCATAGCCTACATCCATGCCTATGATGGCAAACATATCCACAATCTATTTTAGCAAGTAAACATTTGAGAGATTGAGCTAGTAGCAATTCTTCAGAATGTTGGATCTTGCAGCACGAAATTTCATATCATAAAATTCTGCATATGTAAGCCTTGAAAGTTTGCATGATAACAAAATTTGAATTCCAGTACGGCAGTATATATTTCTATCCCACATAGTATCACTAAATACCTGTCAAGAGGCTCGCGATCATTGGTGCCATGACTGCCAAGATAAGAATCGGATCTACTTGGAAGTGATAGCAAACCACCCAAATTGCTTTGCCCACTAACTGAGCGGCCATTATCCCTGGCATCCGGACGGGAAGCCCAGCGCCGTGACCTGCCACCATGCCCACCACGTGAAACCATGTCTTTTAGCTCCTTTGGAACCTTCTGATTAGCGCCTTCGAGAATTTTAACAAGATCTGAAGCATATTTGGAGTCCTGTTGACAAAAAAAGGTGTAGGAGACTCCAGTTGCACCAGCCCTACCAGTTCTACCAATTCTGTGAACATAATCTTCAACTCCTGTGGGGAAGTCATAGTTTATCACCACCCTAGAGAAAATTCAAATTTGACAGGTTAATAAGAAACAAATTAGAATTTTAAAGAAACAGAAAAATACCAGCTAAACTGACTGCTAACAAAAGTCAAGCATCCTTAACCTGATATCCTTAATGTCTAGACCGCGAGCAGCAACATCTGTGGCTACTAGTATGGGAGATCTACCCGTGCGAAATTGGCTTAAAACCCGATCCCTCTCGGCCTGAGACTTGTCACCATGAATAGCAGCAGCTTTGAACTGACGTGCAAGTGCTCGAGATAGCTGGTCACACATTCTCTTTGTGGTGCAAAATATGAGAACCTTGGAGCCTGCATCTTGATTGCGCAATATTTGCTCAACTCGGCGTTGTTTCTCCACTGGAGTAATTACTTCTACATACTGAAGTAAACACAATGAGCATATTAGTTTCACCAGAATTATCAAATCAATCAATATGAATTACCTGGATAGAAAAAATGAATATAGTGCACTCGAGATACGTGGACATAAAAAACTCAATCATGTTAAATTTATGAGAGATGAGATCAAGTTGGAATTGCAACGCTAGCATCAGTCAATTAAAAGGTCTGTATTTTACTAGTCTTTTTTGTGTGTGTGTGTGTGTTGCACAATTAATTATTGGTAAATGACAATCCCTTGACGTGGAAAGGATATTTCCATCATGATCTTTTGAATGGTCAATAAAAACACGCGTGGAAAACAATTGACACATTTAGCCCTTGCAAACATGAACCTCTTTAAGTAATAAAAAAACGTGTCTGCATAAGAGATTGCTAAGAATCAATAAATGAGGATTCAAACATTTTTTGGGCACATTTCTTTTCTGCAGTGCAAGTATGAAGAAACCAGAATACATTTTTAATGCAATATCTTGACAGACGGATCATACTTCTATAATATTAAGACGTCATTTCCTATCATCCCTCATTCAATAGGTTAACGAAACCAACATTGATTGAATATACCAAGACATAGGAAAAGACAAATCGCTGCAATTTGAAATAAATTTATTTTCTTATAGAAACACAAGATGATCCCTTTAGTAACAAACAAATATAAATTTCAGTTTTTTAAGTGAAACTCTACTAGATTCAATACCTGTGTGATAGAAGTGTTGGCAACAAGCTCATCTGTCCTGCCAATGTTGACCTGAACAGGATGAACAAGTAAATCTACAGCAATTTTTCGAACTTCTTTGGGCCAGGTAGCAGTGAACATAAGTGTTTGACGACGATGGGGTACTTCTTTCACGATTTTTCGAATTTGTGGCTCAAAACCCATATCCAGCATTCTATCAGCCTCGTCAAGAACTAAATATGAAACCTGACGGAGACTCACTCTTTTCATTTCCAAAATGTCATTTAATCTTCCTGGAGTTGCAACAATAATGTCCACTCCTCGATCAAGATCTCTCAACTGGGGCCCTTTAGGTGCTCCTCCATACACACACTTTAACAACAACAAAAATGCACACTCAAAACAACATATCTAAAGACAGGAGATTGAATTTGAATAAGCATATTGGTTGGTCTAGAAGAAGATATATGAACAAACCGTGCTTTGAATTCTTGATGATCTGCCAAACTTTAAAGCTTCTTCTTGTATCTGTGTTGCCAATTCCCTTGTCGGTGCCAATATTAACATTGTAGGACCTAGTTTACATTTGTTTTGAAGGCGCTTAAGGTGCATGAACCCAGGAAAAAGATATCCTAATGTTTTTCCAGATCCTGTTTTTGCAATAGCCACTATATCACGACTCTGTAATGCAATTGGCCATGACTGAGCCTGAATTGGAGTTGGAGCAGAAAAACCAGCACGGTATACCTGGAAACAAAAACCATCAAGTCCCATTAGAATTATTGCACACAACTAACTAAATACAAAATTTACTGGGCATATTTTTGCAAGTTAAATTGAGAACTAAGCTTATGCCAGAAGTGCATCCTTGAAATGCAAACTGTTGCTTGATAGATGCAAACTGAAGCAAGAGAAAGGGACGTATATCCTTTGTACCAAGGTAGAAGCTTAGACAATCACTGCAGAACCAACTGATGTACAAGGGACTCACAAGTCCCTTTCCGGTTGGTACTGGCTCACAGATGCAAGCTGTACTGAACAAAAGGCCTTCTTTTTTGTTGGACTCAAGTAGCAGCACAAAACAAATCAAGGCAGGTAGCTCCAGTCATGAGCTAGTTGCTCGGAGAGCCTATTCAAACATTGCAACTGCTTGCAAATGCGAAGATGGAGCAGAAAGGACCTTGAATTCTGAAGACCTGAGTGGCATCCTGAACCATATCACCATAGGCAGGCCCACCCACGAATCAGTAAGTGGGTCAGCCCTTCCCAGATTCAACCCTCCATAATGGGCCCTCCAGCTATATAGCAGCTACCCATTAAGAGGGTGGCACAACGTGGCACAGCGTACGACATTAGCTCCGCCCTGGAGCAAATATCGCACCTGCGGCAAAGTACAGAAGGGAAAGAAGACAGAAGAGGCATGAGCATCTAGATAAACCAAATCAACAGCAATTGCAAATTTCATGCAGAGCACAAGTAAGAAATACAGCACAACAAACTTACATATGTTTCATGTACAAACATGTGTGCAAGATAAGATAATAAAGAAAAGGACAACTACCTCTTCCAAAATCTCAGGTGGGAAACCTGCAGACTCAAATGTCATGAATGGTGCAGGCACATCTTCTCCCTGTGCAAAATTAGCAGCACTAAATAGAATCAGCAATGAACTAAAAGATAACATTGTTATGGTGATAAAAGAGAGTTTAGATTGCAAAATAACTTGGATACACTATGAGAAGATAACAGGACCATTTTATACTTATGGCACGAGCCTGACGAGCAGGACACATGACAAATAATTACACAGGTGATCCATTTGAAATGATATTTTAAGGATCACCAACAATCCAATGTCATGAGTGAAGTTACAAATCTAGTAGTTTTACTTGATATTGTTCAATAAGTTCCAATGAGTAGCCATCTAACAATAATTTTTCTCATTCTTCCCTCCAGATAATAGAGTAACCAACAAAAGGTAGCTCTGTTAGATGAGTTCACCATTAGGACAGTATCATAACATTATAAAAATAAGATTAAAAGTTTCACAGCAAAATTTCCCTCTATAAACTTCTAGAACAAGCACATGTTCTGAGAAATCTCTAAAAACCTTATCCTTTTGTGAATAAAATCTAGGCAGGTGTTAGATGTGCAAAAGCTTAGTTGTTTGGAGACAGATACATAATTGAACATTCTCGATAAAAACTTGTTGACAACAAAATACTTTCAAGAAGAATAGTGATTCACACTTGGATGCCAGAGCAAACATACCGACACAATTATTTCATTTTGACGACGATAAGCTTCTACAGGTGTGGAAGAAGCCCTTCCAACATTGACAGATGATCCTTGGCCTCCAGTTGAGATCTTCCCTTCTCTTTTTTCCTTTGTGCTAAGTCCGTTTCTGCTTCTCCCATTTCCATCCTAAATCACAAAAAAAGGAGGAAAAAAAATTGTTAACGCATGATGTAGGATAGTGAAGGTGGGAAGGAATAATCCATTTGAACACTGTTCTCCCACGGAATAATCCATTTGACCAGTGTTCTCCAACAGATCCAAAATAATGTTTCGCCTGAGCTTATATAAAAGGAAATAAGGAAACAGTTATCACATACAGCGTGAACAAGCCAAACCTGGTGGATCCTTGAACGATCATGGCGATCATCATCCTCGTGACGATGGCGGCGATCATCATCCTCGTGACGATGACGGCGATCATCTGGATGATGACGGCTTCGATCAGCTTGGACCGTGGAAGAGCTAACGGCGATCACAGAAGCGGATTTGGGAGGAAGGAGCGGTGGGGGCGGGGGCAAGAGTGGAGGAGGAGGAGGGAGCTCATCGGACGGGCGTTCGTACTGAGTGACGTTAGTTTCCGGGTTCCAATAGTAAAGGTAGCCGGTGCTTCCGTCCACCAGCGCCCGCCAAGGTTTGGGCAGAGTAGGGTCATCCGGTGCGTACCGCGGCCGGCTCGATGTGCTTCCACCGGCCATAGACTATGGATCAAATCGAATTCCCCTCACTACTGCAATCAAATCGTTGTTCCTCGGGAGGATTAGGAAACCCTAGCCCAGGAAAGACGTCTCTTCTCGATGCGAAGAAACCGAGGAAGGCGGCCTGGTAGATGGGGACGGCGGATCTGGCTCTCCGGCAGAGGACTGAGGGCTGCAGCAGCGGCGGCTCTTCAAGATCGCTGGAGAACGGCAGCGACCGATCTGATTCGGGACGAAAGGGTTTCGATGCGAATTGGTACTCGTTTCTTCTCTCGTTCCGCTTTTTTATCTGCCGACTAGCTGTCTTTGGGCAAGCATTAATGCCCCCAAAAATGATTTCTATGGTACGGTAATTTTTAAAAAGGGTGAAAAAACTTAAAATAAGCTTTTGGTGGTCGAATATTAAAATATATATATAATCAAAATTTGCTTCCAGCCATTTAAGTAAAAAAAAACCTGATTATTCAAATCTTCAAAAAAGACTACTTTTTAAAATTAAAAAAAAAACAAAATAATTTAGCCAAAAATTAAAATGGCATTTTAAATGATTAGAAATATCAAATAATCATTTTTTTCAAAAAAAAATATAGTTGGGTGTCTCTCAGGATTTTATTTCAAAAATATCACTACATCCAACGCTGTTATACAAGTTACTGGATAGTTTTTACACCATATAGAAGATACTAACTTGTTTCTACATATTATAGAAGATATTTGATCTTTTCTATAGCATGTTTAAAGTGAGTTTAAGATTTAATATTTAGGATTTACATTGTGTAAAAGCTACCGAGTAGTTATTAGAAAGTGTTTAGGATTTAGAATTGTCTTCTATAACTTATTTAAAAGTGTTTTTTATAAAATTTAAATAATTTTAATAAGTGGATAAATAATATTTTAATATAATAATGTTCATAGGTCCTAAATCTTAAAAACTATGTCCTAAATTTACATTAAACATGTTTAGCACTACTAGATAACTTTTACTTCGTATAAATCCTAAATTTTAATTCTAAAATCATCCTAAATACATTGTAATAGCTATCCAATAATTGTGACAACAACGCTGAATGTAAAGATATTTTTAAGATAAGATTTATGCTGCTCTTTGATTATTATTTTCTCAAAAAACAAAATCTTTTCCAAAAATACTCTTATTTTAATATAATACATATAAACAAATTTTAAAAAATTATATATATTTTTATTAATTTAATCATAATTATTTAAATTTAATCAAAATCACTACAACATATCTTTAAAAACTATAATACTAATTAATGATTACAATAATATAATAATAATTATTATTACTATATTATTATAACAGTTATTTAATAAGTGTTACATTAATATTATATTTTTTTATTATGTATTTAATTGTGTTAAAATCATTTTAGGTAAATTGTCAAAGATTCTAAATTTTTTAATCAAATAAAATTGATTTATTTTTTGCACACTGCAGTAGGTATAAATAAGGATATTTTCATTATGAAAAATACGGTGAGACACCTTTTTGATTTTTTTTAAATATCCTTTTGATAATTTTAATAATTAGGATGCCCTTTCGATTTTTACTTAAGGAACAAAATAAAAGACGCCAATAGTTATCGTAGTGAAAAAGACACCTTTTTAAAAAAAAAAAAAAAAATCAATATGTTCTAGCTCTATTGTATATGATTTGGGTGTGAGGAAGCGAAAGATATTTTGGGGAAAATCTAGGAAAAGAAAGTCCTCAGTGTAATGGAAAGTGAAATTACTAATTTACCCTTGAAAATTCTCATTATATAAAGCGTCCAAGTTTGTCATCTAAAGGATGCGGAATAAGAATCGAAAAGAATATCCAAGGCGCGGTTGAGATTTGGTTCGTGGATCTATGAAGATTTTTCTGATTCCATGATTGTTCTTCCGACAACGAGTAAGTTCTGTTTGTTCGGATTTCAAGCAATCGTTTCGCCTTAGAAGCTCGATGTAAATTTTTACGGTTTACTATTTGCTATTTATAAATTTTGATTCATGCATTTCTTTCTAACATTGGTATCAGAGCGGTGGTAAATGCATGAAACGAATTAGGGAACGTTTGTTCTGTTTTTTTTCCTTTTGCAATCTTTGTTGGTATCACTGTTTAACAAAATTAATGCGTGTGTGATATCGCAAACAACATGATACTGATTTAGAACAGTATACTTTCTTAGCATGATCCTGTCTGGAAGACGGCCGGTCGGACACCGGGAAACACTCGGCGCAAGTCGGACTAGGAGAGCTGACGTGGAACTTCGTGGTGCTCGGTGATGGTTGAGAGAAATCCTCCGTTCGGCGTCACTTGGAGATGGGGCACTCGGTGAAGCTGGCACTCGACACTCGGCTGCTTCTGTAATTTGCGCACATTCAGCCGATCAGACAAGCGTTAGCGGACCAAACAGGGATCGCCGCCCTATGTTTGGTACTCCGACGCTCAAGTTAGTCCGAGTGTTAATGGGAGAGAGAAGCAGAGTTTCAACGTAGTAGACAGCTTATGCCAGTGTACCTTTTGCCCTCTCTTCGAGGGCTATTTATAGCGGGGACTGTACCTGACAGCTGGGGACACGTGGCAGCATATTGCCATGATGGGCTTGGTCCGTAAATGGGCCGCGCATTATTCACTTACCACGTGTTGGTTTCTGATAGGACCACCAGCTGTCTAGGAGTATTCTATGACATTTCGTTACGCTAGGCGACAGAGTACCTTTGTCCTTGTTGGCCGATC